>JAQQAE010020228.1:0-10742 GCA_029823295.1 Pseudamia nigra | reverse complement strand
AATGAAATTAGTTCTAAAAATGATTTAGAATGTATTCTTACCTTGGCTTATGACTTGGTAGTGTGTCCGTGGACACTACACACGTCCATAACTGTAAACAACTCCACCACTGCTGTCGTCATGTCGGACCGCTGTCGGCGTGTCGTGCCGCTGGTAGTGGCCCGACATGCCGACATGGGGCTGCCCAAGCTACGGCTACGGCTAACAACATAGCCGGTTCCGGAGTGGAGTTAGCTTACGACGGCAGAGACTAGGACACACAGGACCATGCTGTCAAGTTCTGCATTAACGAGTTGCGCTGATTTATAGATGCCGATGGTGAGGCAGTCTTGTTTCACAGCCGGCTAGCACTAGCTAGCCGCTAGCTTCACTAGCACCAGCGCTACTGGCTAGCACTCTGACTTCCGGGTCATTCTCATCGAAACCCGGAAGTGACGCATACGTGACCCACTAGCTTCCCTAGCGCTACTGGCTCGTGCTCTGACTTCCGGGTCATTCTCGTCGAGACCTGGAAGTGACCCGGGCGTTGTTGTCCAGATAATTTGTCATTATGAGGTTCCATTTTTTTGCAGTTTTTTTCATCGGTATCCAAATTTGTCATTGGCTGGAAAAGTAATTAGCACAAATCAAAAAAAGCTGGAGGAACATTTGACAACTAAGTACATAGGTTAACTGGCAACAGGTCAGTAACATGACATCTGACCACAGAAGAGTTTTCCATTTTGCCCCAACCATTTTAAATGAGCTTTAGCCCAGAGAAGATGACTACATTTCTGGATTATGTTCACACATGGCTTCTTCTTTACATGATATAGCTTTAACTTGCATTTGTGGTACACTGTGAACTGTGTACGCAGTGATTTCTGGAACTGTTCCCGAGCCTACACAATGATTTCCAGACAGCATACAATGATGTCTGTTTTTAATGCAATGCTGCCTGAAGATCACGAGCATCAGTTTTAACCTTTGGCCTTCCTCCTGATTCTCTGAATTTTTTGATGGTGTTATACACTCAATGGTGGGATCTTCAAAGTCTTCACAACTTGACATTGAGAAACATTTGTCTGAAATTGTTCCACAATTTTTAGATGTAGTTTGTCACAGATTGGTGAACCTCTGACAATTATTTCACCTGGAAGTCTCTGCCTCTCTTAAATGCTCCTTTAATACCCAGTCATGTTACTGTCCTGTTACCAGTTAACCTAATTAGTTGTCAAATGCTCCTCCATTTATTTCTGACTTGTGTTAGTACTTTTCCAGTCCTTTGCTGCTACAGTATGTTCCAATTTTTTTGAGATTTGTTGTTGACATCAAATTGAAAATCATTGCATTTTGTTTGAATTTACATTTTATTTACATCCCAACTTTTTTGGAATTGGTGTTGTATTTCCAATTTTTAAAAAAGCTATTTTTGAAGTGAATAAAGTGTAGCTCAAAATCTAATTGCATCAAAACGTCTCATAAATGAATGTGATGAAGGTGGGTTTATTAAAGGGCTGTTATATTGAGGAAAACAAACAAACATCAATGTTCTGAATTGGAATTGCGTCTAAAACCCTTGTGGGCTGCTTAAGTCACTGTAGGATGTGGTAACAGGAACCTGCCAGGACCCAAAATGAGCTCAAGCCACACAATTTCAAAACAACTGCCAGAATAAGTGGTGGATTAAAATATTAATTCTGAACCTGTTTTCTATGTCTATTTTGCTTTTTCTTATTATTTTTTTAAAAGACTTATTTGAGCAGGTACTGTATTGTAATATTTCACTACAGGTGCGTACGTTTACTGAATACTGTTAAGTCCATATTATTTAAAAAAGTCTCACATATAAAAATAAGCATTAAAGCAGATAAAATGATGACATGTTTTCTGTCCTGTAATCAGGCTCTACATAACACAGATCATTATGCATTTGAATCTCTGCCTTTAAGCCACCCTCATTTAGGTTCACAAAATGTAAAAACAACTGAACACTTAACACATGGGTCAAATTACTAAGGGCAGCACCAACCTACTGTCACTGTTAACTAATTTAATTTTTCAGAGATGGCTCATTTTTAATATCTCTGCTGCAGTAATATCTGTTGATAAAAAGTCATTAGTTTAAATGTGACACAGATTTCTGAATATATTTCTGTTGCCTATTTTGGTGCTATTCATGTCAACACAGTTTAAGCCATTAAGATAATCCAGGAGTGGTGAACCACATCCCAAATAAATAAGTGCATTCTCTTATGACATCAGCTACCTCATGCTATGTGGTAAACCATTTCACACGTCACCAAGAGGGCTGGTGTTTTGCGTATGGGGCTGACGTGTTCATGACAGAGACAAAACCACTGAGGCCAACCACAGCACCAGCTACCCCCACTCAAGCTCCTGTTACTGACGTCCACCATGTTTCATTTGTGATCACGAAGAGAGGTGAATGACAAGGGGGAGAACATCCACATTATGTAACACCAGAGACAAAAACGACAGTGGCAAAAACAAGAAAAGGAGTGTGGAAAGCTATCGCATAGGATCGATACAAGTCTAGCACTTAATAACCCTCCCAGACCCCAAGCACTTGAAAGTGAGGGTAAAATTTGAACTCTAATTAGTGCTTTGTAGTAGCTTTCACTGAAAAAAAAAATCCTTAGTTACAGAACCCTAATGCTTAATGTGCAGAAATGTCACCAAATTAAAACTAATATTATTATTTAAAAATGATTCTATAAATTAAACTTTTAACATGTTTTAGCATGTTGTCTGTTGAATTCCTGCACTTTAACACATTCGTATAGAAGCTGTATCATTACAGTTTCTACATTATGCAATGAATAAGTCAGGGGTCTGCAACACTTATTGTACAACACAAAGAGCTGTTTTTGCACAGACAAACAACAAAATATCTGTCTAGAGTTGCAAAGAAATATCTGGACCCTTTATGAAACACATGATACATGGTGTACATTTTGTTTAATGTTTTCATTTTGTTAATTTTTTTGTTACATTTTATTGATTTTTTTGCATTTGTTATTTTTTAAATTCATTTTAGTCAAATTTTGTTCATTTTTTCTTACTATTTTTACATTTTTATGTTTTTAATCAGTTTTGTGTGACTTTTTTGTTATTTTACTCATTTTTCCTTTTTTTGTTTTTGTTCAAATGATTTTGACATTTTTTTCTTTTTTTATGTATTCATTTTATAATTTTGTGTTCAATTTACAATTTTAGTCATATCTGTACATTTATTGTCAGTTTTTTACTAATTTCATTCATCTTATGGATTATTTTATACAGTTTTATCTTGAGCTTCTTCATTTTTGTTCAATTCCTTGTTCTTGTTCATTGACATGACTATTTTGTTCAGTGTTGTGTATTGTATTACTATTATTATTTATTAATCTACATATTTATAATTATAATGATCACAATATACAGAAAATATTGCAATCTTTGTTTCATCAAATTGATCAACACATGACTGTGACACATGCAGTATAGACTGAGACTTAAGTGTGGATCAACAGCCTTCATAAAGTCTTGCTTATAACACATTTTCTGGACTTACTTCGTCTGCCTTGAATTTGTAGATAATAGTGTTTGTGTAAACAGTGAATGAGGGCAAGTCGGTTTCATTCATCACTGCCCCGCCCACATTCCCCTTGCTCGCAAAGTGGCATCTGTATGATGTATGTTGTGACATCATAGCAATGGAAGTCTACAAGGGGAACTGAAACCACTAGTGAAATGCAGGGTATGTCTGCAAAATGATGACAAAAAAGCTCCAGCCATATGACCATTAGAGTGTTCAGTTCCCTGACTTTGACGAAACGTCAATTATAGTGCTGTGAACAATACTGGTGGTGTTTCTGTTACAGCATGCTGCAGGTAGCTTCTCCCTTCCCCCTCCTTTCTGTGTGTATGTGTGCGTGTGTGTGTGTGTGTGTTGATTGCAGGAGTGGAGACAAGTGAACAGGAGTCAGACCCAGCTGCTCATCATCATCAATCACCGCAGTTATAAATACCCGGCTTCTTCTCCACGTCTCTGCCGAATTGTTGTTTCAACTTCCTAGTTAGTCACGTTCCAGCATCCAGTCGTCTGTTCCGAGCAGCTATTCTTACCTGTCCCTCTCCGTCCTCCCCAGTTCCTGGTTCCCAGCTCCGGTCTCCGCCTCCCTCCTGTATGCTTTATCCTATGTGTGTCCTGTTTGGTTCGTCCTGTGAGCATCCCGGCCTGTCGTCATCCCTGTCTGCCTGCTCCACTACCCAGCTCTGCTTGGATCCCCCAGCCAGTTACTTTCCATTCTGAGCGTTAATAAACTTTTGTAAACCTGAAACGTGTCCGCCTCCTGGTGTTCAGCATCTGGGCCCTAGTGAATAGACCGTAACAGTTTCACACTTTTTTATTGTTCATGTTTAATTTTCAGGTTTAACAGTTTTTCTGGTTTCCTTGTTTCTCTATTCTAATATTGTTTGGAGACAGTGCAATGCATAAAATGACAAGATGAAAAATCTCCAGACACTACGCTTGTGAATGAGACCACAGGACGTTGAGGTGATATCAAATTGAGTAATTCACACTGTAGATGCATATGAGCTACATTCTGTATTCTACATTCTACATCCCTGTTTTTCTATTGTGATATTGTTTGGAGTCGGTGTAACGCATAAAAGGACAAGATCAAAAAGTTCCAGACACTTTGCTTATGAATGAGACCATAGGCCAATGGGTTGTTCTAGAATTGACTTCTCCACACTGCTGATGCATATGGGCGACACTGATGCTGGTTATGTTTTTTTGTAATTGATTTTCAGGTTTGACCAATTTTGTAGTTTTCTCCATTCATGAGGACTAATTGTATATAGGCTACAGAGTTTACCAGGTTTCCACCTAGAAATGCATGAAAAGGTGGCATTTGATGTTGTCATGCACAATTGGGCTATTTCATCTCAATCTTGACCAAATCAATACAAATATTTCAGAGTGACACTGTCAAAAGATTGCCAGTCACATCAATGAATGTAATGTAATGGCCGTAATGTAGAATTTTTCATGATCTTGGAATTGCCTGCTTAGTGCCTCTGTTTCTCAGCTCTGCTACAAATGCACGTATATTACCAAGCCTGGTCCCCCAAAATACCTGGAGTTTACAATCATTTGTATCACTGATGCTTGCATAAGATTTGGGACTTCGGTGTACAATTTTAACTCTGAGGAAGGTGAAAAAGGCTCAGACCTCTTCCGAATGTAACGTCTGTCACATTGGAATTGTCCTACAACTATATTACTACTAGTTGCTGCAATAAAAGAACAGGCATTTTTTTCTCTGTATAGTTGCATTGATTTGTTGATTTATTTATTATCTCAGGGGGCATCTGCATCAGGCTTGCTCAGAATGTCCCAGTGTCTTTGAGCAGAGTTGCCACCAAAATTAATATGCATATAAGCTTTTATGAACATGTTTAAATCAGACAAGAGCATCCTGTCTGA
Source organism: Pseudamia nigra (assembly GCA_029823295.1). Classification (NCBI taxonomy): domain Eukaryota; kingdom Metazoa; phylum Chordata; class Actinopteri; order Kurtiformes; family Apogonidae; genus Pseudamia; species Pseudamia nigra. The sequence continues at coordinate 5,263 of JAQQAE010020228.1, read as the reverse complement.
ACTTAGAAAGAAATAAGCATGTGTACTGTATCTTGACATTTGGAAATAAGTATGTTGAGATATATTGCTTGTATTGTAAACTATTGTTTGTCCATACTGCACTGCCCTAGTCTCAAGTGAAGTCAGTATTTACATGTTGCAGTTATCCAGTTTTACAGCATTACAGTGATTTAACAATCAGAACTTGTCATTATGTGGATGCAGCATGTAACATTTTGAACAATAATTTACATGTATTGACATATATGAGCTAGACTTCAGTAGCTCAAATCCCTCCAAAATATTTGTCTTTAGGAAAAAATACAATTTTACTGCTTAATGAAGCCTTACAAATCCATATAATTGCACACATTGAGGGGACGCACTGTAAAAGGGCTAATCATTACATGGTTGGTCTCCACAGCTTGTAGTACATTGAAGAGATGCGACCCTGGGTCACCTTTGTGTGCCCCCTGCCAGCAATTTGCAAGTATGAGAGAGAGAGTGTGGCCAAGCGTGTCGCAGAGTCAGAGCCTTCCACCCACACATAAATAAACTCATTAATAAAGGAGCTCAAAGCCATCTCACATTCCATCACAATGCAAAATGCTGATTCGGATCTACCCTAGAGGACACACTCCATATTTCACTTAATTATTGCCTTGGAGTGTAATGCCCCCTCTCCCCTGGCAGCTTCATTCATTTGTCTGTCTCCTGCACCCCCTACCTTGAATATCCACAGTGACCCACTTTCTCCATTTCCACTTGTTTATTCCTTAAAAAAGAAACAAAGTGGAGACAGAGAAATGCTAATGTTGACATGTTACTCCTGGCAAAACCAAGATCAAAGCACTAGGTGTCCCCGTGCTGTGATACAAATCACTGCATAATCCTGTAATGTAATCCTTCAACAAAAGTCAACAAGACCAAGAGGAACCAACAGTTCACAAGTTCACTAATAGTTTCTTTTATCCTCAAAACACCCACATCTGTACGTATGTCCTTTAATGATCCATTATCATTATCACTGCCGTTCATTTCAAGTTCAGTACTGATGCACAGTTTATTCATTTTGAAGTGGTTCTTAAGCTCAGAAATGTAAATTATGTTATTCACACATAATTCTAAATGCAAACACCATAATAAACCTAAACCATTGCATTTTCCATGTAAGCCTTAACTGCCCATTAAACCCAACCAAAACCTACAGTAGTAAAGTCAGAGAGGCAAAAGTAAAAATAGAGGCACCCAAAATACGATATGTTCATCACATTAAATAAATCAAAGATTCAAGATTCACTACTTAGGAAGAGTAGCTAACAGTGTAACTTCTTGTCCACCATCTGTCAATTATACAGCCAAGAAAGAACACCTGAATTTTTACATTTTTCAAGCAAGAAGACATGAGAGCTGCATACATAAACTTGTACCTTTAGGCACAAGGAGGTGGTAATGAATACAAAGTAAGACATGACTTGAAGACTTGTCTAGTTTTGATGAAACAACTGCTCTATTATTTAAAAGGAAGAAAAGGGAAGAGAAGTGTTTGTCTATTGCCCACATTCCCACTTACAACTGTTTTCCAGCTTTACCATACCCTTCATATTCACCTCATATTTACCATTTTTCTGGTGATACTGAAAAATATATATTACTTAAGCACTAAAAAAGCTTATTTCTTGTTGTGCATGTATAAAAGACATCCACAGCATTTTGGTAAAGTCAAAGGTCAACGGATTCAGTTATGAGGAATAGAAATATTGTCACAAAAACAGAATTTTTCCACTTACGTCTTAGCATGAGTGGATGCAAACAAATTGCATTAATTGCAATGCCAGAGACAAAAAACAGAATGACTTTGACACAGGCTGCACTTCAACTTCACCATGACAAGAGCACGTGGCTTCCTAGGAATCTGTAATTAGCACCAATCTGTTAGAAAAATGAAAAACATTACCTTAAGCCTAAGATCTTTTACGTAGCGGATACAAAAGGTAAAGAAGAGATTTGTTCATGATAGGGTTTCAAATGAAAACTGCTGAAAAGCTTTAAATTACTTTAACCAACTTCTCTTCTGATGCTGATGTGCAACATTAAAAAGCATTTGCCATGAAAAAAAAAAAAAATACCATGGATTGTACTTGCCTTTTTAAACAATTGTCAGCAATTGTCAAAGAAATTGACAGCAGCTGCTGTGCTGCCCACCACATCATAGCAGCTGCCCACCGCTCCCCAAGGCGATGGGTTAAATGCAGAGGAAGATTTTCAAGTATGTGTATATGTTAATGATGAATAAAGATAACTTATCTAAGTATATCGTACAAGTTGTACAAATTAATCTCCAGCAAGCATAAACCATATGTTGCATTTTAAACGTTGTGAGGGGTTGACTAAAATATTAGTTCAGCCCTGGGTAGGAAAGCAAATCTACACATACGTATGCGTATAGGGTAAAACATCATATTTCATGTCAAGCATCCAAGCACCAGCCCATGCACATACTGTACATAAAAAACATGTATGTCAGATACAAGCATCATACAGAATAACAATGTGTTTGTACCAATTGCAGTCCTGCAATGTACGTGTCTTCAATACACAATATGAACTAGGGCTGTTCTTCAATGCGTGCTTGGAGATCTGTGACCCCTAATGCACTGTCTCCTTGTGGGCAGAGTGGGTATTTGAGGTCTATCCTCCCTGGTCATGAATTATTCTAAGTCCATGCTTCCCACAGTACCTGCATTCCACTCAGTGGAGACAGAGTCAAGGGGCTTTGACTGACAAAGCCTTTGATCCCACAACAGCCACGCACTTTATGACCAACGTCTCCAAAGGAGAGAAGACCAGAGCTCTCTTGACACTTTCTCCCAGTGAGCTCTTTTACTCCTCACATCTCTTTCTGTATGTCTATCTCTCACTCTATGGCTGAAATCTCTTTATCCACATTCTCTCCTATTTTTCACACTACTAGATGACAATGTGCAAGCTTTGTCTTGAAATATCTTTATTAAAACAAGAAATGTAATTCAAATGTAACAAACTACTACAATATTTCTAGCATGGATATAAAGAATAGTACTGAATATCTTTACTGTATTTTACTGTTTGCAACCTGATTTGGCCGAGCCAGCATTTGAAATGTGCACATGCAAATATTTTTAACATGGGATGAGAAATGATAAAGCTGATATACGTTACAGTAAGTGTATATTGTAAGGATAAGTAAATATTCTAAACAGCTGCAAACGAAGAATGCATTACAACATACTATCAGCAACATCCCTTTGATAACAACCCAGGCCCAAATGCAGTGGAGTGTGTAGGAAACCATACCGAGTTAACTCCTTGGGGAGGAAGTACAGAAACACTCTACTTGCTTCTACACAGATTGGTGGCTTTGGAAAGGTATCAGCATTTCTCCCTGATAGTATCTGGTAGAAGTACCACTCTATTGGCTCATATCATCTGGATTTGTGTGTTCTTAGCTTACGTTGAGTTCTTACAGCCAAGGGGGTGTCTGTCACAACCCAAGCCCCAGCTGCATGGCCTAATAGCGTGCAAAAGGATTGGGCTTAGAGAGGATCTTCTGGAACTACTGAAATTCAAGTGCTGCCAAACAAAAAAGGTGGTGGGTGAATTTGTGAACACATGCTGCTGATTTGAACCCTCCATGTGGGGTAAAAATATGAAAAATGTGGAACAACACACACAAATATTTTAGTTTTATGTATTTAATTAACAACCACGGGCATACAGCCCATTTCTTTTTGTCCCTCTCGCTACCACTCTGCAGTGTTCTATCAGTTTCACACATGCACAGCAGGCCATGTTACACCTCTCCTGAGCACCGCAGTCCTTGGCTAATCTCATCTATCAATCAATGGGATTCTCTCTTCGCAACCACAAATGTACATGGCAAGTCAATAGTTACACAAGCTCACAAAATTTCAGAGTATCATCTACCTTACCAGGAATAACATACAGTTTATTATGAGTAGGAGAAAATGTCACTGAATAATAAATGTTGAATGATGATATAGTGCCAAGCATAATTTAAGTTTCAAATTGATCCATATACATTTTCCCATTTAAATGCATTTGCATGTTTATCCATTAAAAAGAAGGATAACTGTTTTACATGTTTTGCTGTATTTATTCTGCAAATAAGCTCAGCAACTTTAATATTAACTGATTAATCAGTCTAAACCCAGTACAGTATCTGTTGAATAACCTTCCAGCCCATTTTACTGTATTACATTTCTAAGTAAGTATTTGTTATATAATTGCAGAGAAAAATATCAGTACGCTGTATGCTTGTGATACATAGTAGGCTGGTGAGCTAGACCTGATGACAATAAAGCCCATTATCAGAAAATCATTAATATACATGTCCTAATTATGCTAATTAGTCTCCTGTGGCCCCCTCAAGGACCTTGGGGGTGCCTGAATGTGAGAAGCACACTATTAATACCATACATTATGTCCCCAAAAAGCTACAGTGTACCAGAGCTTATTGATGGCCACAGGGCTACATGCCACTGCAAATATGACCTTAATGTATAGTTGGTGATATCATTCTCAGTTACTTTTCCGCCTGTAGCACAAAAGAACCTGAGCCTCTAAGGAGAAGAAACAGAGAGAGTGGGAAGTAATTAAAACCCACATGGTTCCACTGAAATTGAGAATTAAAATAGACTGATACTGCCACAAATTCTGTGCACTTTGTGTGTGTTAGATCACTTTGTGTGTTGCAAATATTCAAAATTTGAATATTTGGAGAAACCTGTTTTTTCTCTTCTTTTTCAAGAAATAAAGTTTAATCCATTAAAACTATGATATCTGTAACCTCACCTGTCCAGGAAGATGTATATAAAATGTCCAAACCAGCTACACAATTTATCCAGTCATAATTGTAATTACTCTCTAACTGCAAAAGTCCATGTTAGGACAATTTAGAGTGATCTCATTCTTCATTTTTGTTCGTTTAGTTAATTATTTTGCTCAATTCTGTTAATTTTGTTTATATTTTGTTCATTGTTGTTACTTTGCTGATTATTTTGCCAATTTTTGATCATGTTAGAACAGTGGCGTGTCTGTTAATTATGGTGATATTTTGCTGATTCGTTTGTGAATTTTGATATGTATTTCAATCATTTTGCTAGTAGAAATAAAAAATATCTAAAATATTTTTTATTTCTAGTTCATTTGTTGAAATTTTGCTAACATTATTTTTTTTTCCCTCTCTTTTACATTTATTTCTTATTTTTGTCAAATTGTGGTT
>JAQQAE010020227.1:0-10742 GCA_029823295.1 Pseudamia nigra | reverse complement strand
TGGGAAGGTATGACAAACATTTTTAACTATTTGCACAAGTGGTTCATCACAGCATCTCTCTGTCCTCCTCTGCATCGGCCACTGGCTCAAATGCTGCTGCAGGTTCATCACATGACGTCTCATAAGTCTCTCCATGATTTTCACACAGATTATACAGATCACAGTATGTCAGCATCATAGATTCACCAGCGAGATGTCACAGTCATTCCTTTTAAAAAGCAACACCACCTTCCCTTCAGCCTGTCTCAGTCTGCATGGCAATGGGGGGCGGGGAGAAAAAATAATGTCGGTCCTAATGTGTGCTGTTAAATGTCAGGAATGTGGGACAATAGGTGATTAACCAATGAATGAATGAATGAATGAAATGTTCTATTGTGTGAAGCCTCGCGGCAGAATAGCAGCAATTCCCACATAGTGCACAGCACCAACACTTACCAAATTAAGAAGTTCACATAATTCACTGAATCGCTTGGACAGAAAACCTTTACATTAACATTAGACTGGAGCAAACCTTTTCATTAACGTTTGCTAACGCTTGATTTGAATGTGATATTGTGACTTGCAGCAGCAACAACAAAACACAACTAAATAAACTTCATAATTTCAACTACAGTCCCGGACATGGCTAAATCAACAACATAAGTTTTACCTTCAGACTTGGACTAACGAATAAATTATGTGACAAAAAAACTGTTTGCTATGTATAAAACCACTTAAACTTACTGTGACATCACGCAGCAATATGTCTCTTCCTGGTTGTTATTTGAGGAACTGCGCATGCGCATTCAACGAGAGATGCCGAATGCTGCTGAAAGCTGCCAAGTTTCTCCGGATTTTGCAGATACTTCTTTCAAGACTTTAAGACTTCATAATAACAGAACCACTGTGTTAATGTTACTGTACGTTTAACCAAGGATATGTTCTTAACTTAAAATCCAAGAAACCACCAACACTACAGTACAATCATCTTAAATTTCATCTCACACAGGAATCGAACTCCGGTTTCCCGCATGAAAACAGTTTGTTAGAATAATTTGCCTTCACCACTCACCTATACACAGAACACATTCTCTGTGTGCCTATAATATCAAGTCAAGTTGTCTTGCTTCAAAACTGAGAAATGTCAAGCATTCGGTGTTTTTTATCTATTTTATTTTATAGTATATCTGTGTTCTACAGAAATGTAAAGTGGTAATAGGAGTGGGCTGAAAAAGGTCAGCGTGGTCCAGTAGGCTAATGCTGAATCACTAATTGTTATTTATTTATTTTTAAACAGCAGTATATTTGGTCCAGTCTTGTTGCTCTTCTTTGTCACATTTGCACAATACAATTCATTGATAATTTTTTGAATGTCAGTTCCACTGATAACTGTATGTAAAATGTAAGCTACGTGCCTGAAGACACACTCAGTCAGAATTTAAACACTCTGCTTCCCCACAGTGTTGGGAGCTTAAACTGCACTCCCCCATAACCCCCCTTTTCTGACGCCGTGGCATCATTGCCACACCACGGCAGTGAAGTGGCCAAATGAAACCCGCTACATCTGTACCTCTGCTCCTCTTTTTCTCACCTCCACAACACTCTGCAACGCTAACACAGTTAGGTGGAACTCTACCCCCGCAAATCAAGATCAAAGTAGAGATGATTTAAATCTCGACTGAAATTCCTCGGCACAGCCTTGCATAACTGAATGTGAAAATTTTAACAATGTTGGTATTTGCAAAACAATACAACTCCCTCACTCAGATGCTGCTCCAAATTTTTCTGCCTTTTATGCGAACGTTATAGAAAGTTCGCATAAAACCCCCCCGACCCTCACGAGGATTAAGGGGTAGAAAATGGATGGATGGATGTTTACAATGTCATAAGTTAGACTATTCCTCTATGACCCGTGGAGCTGGTATCAGCATGTTTGTGTTCCATTTGCGGCATCGAGACAGTGACCGGTCAGCAGAGTTGAACACCATAATTTTCTACGATATTGAAACTTTTGTTCATTCAGAAGGTGAGCACGTCCTTTTTAATCTGCACCCAATCATTAGCCGGGAAAGAATGGTTTGCCTACGGTGAAGACTGCATACTTTGACGGTTACATTGTACTCAAGCATATATTTAGATTAGGTATTAAACCCAATCTAGTCATGCAAGGATGTAAAGTTCTGTCATTTAAGGATTCTGACTTTAAAGTCAGATTCATAGACACTGAAGACTTTTCTCACAATGCCTCTGATCACATAACTGAAAGCATTAGCTGTAAAAGATCAAAGCAAAGGATACATGCCACATTATTTCATCTCAAAACATCTAGATGACATAGGTCTGTATTCATCCCCGGCTAAATTGTATGACTGGGTCTGAACTGGAAAAGTTTAAAGCCTGGTACAATTCTGTGTCATGGCAGCTTTTAACAGAGCAGGCAAAATATTATTGTAAAAATGATGTTGCGATTCTCACTGAAGGCTCCATGAAATTCTGTGAGGAATTTATCAGCAGCACAAAAGTAGACCCCTTTAGCTGTATCAGAATTTCATCACCCTGCAATAAAATTTTAGGACCAATTTTCTAAAACCAGACACCTTAGCGTTTCAGTCACCTGATAAATAGAGACCGCAGGTTAAAACTTTCCCCTGCATCTCCATCCAGTGGCTGGAATGGCTGTCTCAAAGCAAAAATGTCTTTATTCAGCACACATTAAACAGGGGAGACAAAACTAGGCGACTTTTATGTTGACAGTTATGCTGAAATTAATGGTCTAAAATTTGTGTTTGAGTTTTTAGGCTGTTTTTTTCATGGCTGCCCAACCTGTTTTCACGGCGACTGTAAGAATCCTTTTACAGAAAATTCATTTCAAGGCATGTTTACTGCAGACATAGAACATAGCCACATATAAACCACTCATATCACTGATTCTATTCTGTAGATTCTATTCTATTCTAGTCCGAAAAATGTCTGTTGAAGCGTTGGACACGAGTGTAATGTAGAACCCCTCCTCAGCTATACTGAAAATGGTACTAAAAATAATTTTTACACAGGGTTTATGTCAGTCAACTGATTGACCGGGATCCAAATACAGTATTAAATTTTTCAGGCCAGTTCTTCCACTGTGCAAAGACCTGCTTTTGTCCTCGTATTGTGTGATGTTTTAAAATGTCCTGTATTTGATACAACTTCTCAGATCCTATTTTGACTTTCTGCAGCTCTTTCTCATAAAAAGATCTCTGAATAACCTTGCCATGAACATCTTTTAGTTTATAAACAGGTGGATATCGAGGAGTACATTCTGTCACTGTAAACACTTCATCTTTGATATTTTTTATCAAACAAGCCTCACAGTTTAGATATCCTAACCAAATCACCCTCCCTAAATTTCATACGGAAAACCACAAGTGTACTCTCAGGGGGCATTTTAATACTCGAATGGTAACTATGTTTATTCTGTAAATTGTTACAAAATCTTGCAAGATGCTCACGTAGCAGAAAGTATTCTCTGCTGTAAAGTACCGCTACATTTTCGTCTTTAATGCGCAATTAAATCTTTCTACAACAAAGGCTTTTAGATCACTGGCTGTAGCAAAATGAATTATATTATGTTTTTTCATTAATCCCTCAAAACGTTTGTTAAAAAAAATTCCTTTCCCTGATCCGTTTGCAACTTTTCTGGGATCTGACTTTCTTTAAAGACCGATTCAAAGGCCTTAACTACAGCATCTGCATTTTTTCCCTTTAAACAGCGTAAATAGGCTTTTTTGGAGAATACATTGATAACTGTCAGTAAATAATTATTATCGTCATTATGCTTTGCTAGGGCTTGCATGTCACAGAGATCCACTTGGAATTGATACAGTGGCCGTGGGCTAAAACCCCTAGGTCTTGGAAAATGTATTCGGGCAGGTTTATGGGGCGTATAGGCATCCTGTTCGGCTAAAAAATCTTTTATATTTTCCATCTTTTTTTTTTTTTTTCCGAGGCATCTTCCACAGCGTGCCTCAGGCTTTCCATGCCGCCTAAACTACCAGGGTGAGTTGGGTCATAATATACTGTACATGTTTCATTAGCTGATGGTCAGCCATCACGCTCTGGATTCAAATGAGAACGAACAGCGCAAAAACTTAAAAAAAAAAATACTTTCTTTTATTGCTTTTATTGCATTTAGGAAAAACTGCACCACTTCAGTTAGAATATCCCAGTCCACACAGCTAAGGCCCAATGGGCCTCTTTTGGGGAGCTGTGATTTTTTTGAGGGTCTGAAACAGAAACAGCTCACCCACAGATTGCTTGAAGGAAAATTCAAAGCAGCTAAACAGTCATTAATGCTCAAGGAGCAATTCATGCTCAACTTCCCCGACCAGTGGCTTCTACACCCAGCACACATGAATCACACGTTTGTGTGGGGTTTTAGGTGGGAAAGGTACCTCCATAATTAACACCACTGTCGTAGGGATCTTGTTCATACGCGCCATCATTTTCTAGACTCTGGTCAAAAATAAGAGACGAAATTTCACCATGCTCAAATCAAAAATCACACCTGTTATATACACCTGAACTGCTCTGCGTCCTGGGAAGGGGGGAGGATGCTGAATAAATTACACATGTTGTAATACTCCCTCCCTGAGAAATGGGAAAGGGAGGGGTAAGATTCCCATGATTTTCTTGCGATGATTAATAAAAGGTCAGCCACCTGTTGACTTTGCATTAATTAGTCACATGACCTTTGACCTCAACATCATCCATCAAACTTTAGAAACACAATAGAAACAATAGATGACACAAGGGTGCTTACTTTTCTGTCTTTTGTGTATTAATTGGGTTATTTTTTTCTTTTTCTGTCAGCTCTGGTTTTGGTTTTCATTTGTTTAAGTCAGTTTTGTTTGGGCTTCACTCACTTAATTTATACATACTGTATGTGACATACACTCGATCAATTACTGTATTTCAGTTAGTTTTTCTTATTTCATTAATTATTTCTAATTGCTGTTTTGTTGATTCATTCCTTATTTTGGTCAGTTTTGCTTACTAAATGAACAAAATACTTGTCAAACCACATTTTCCATTGTGGGATATGTAGTTTTCTTGAATCTCAACAAACTGAATCCTCAAATTTTGCACATTTAAAGAGCAAAATGCATATGGGTGCTAAAGCATGAAATATAATAATCACATAGAGGTAGACAACTTGTACAGATTTTTTGACTAAAGGGGGTTTATGGTAAACTGGCGGAATAAGTCCAGATGTCCTCCTGTGTGCCGTACATGTTTGTCTCCACCTCCTCTTCCTTTAAATGTTTTCACCCGTGCCGCAGCTGGCGTATGAAGGCGACAATGTGCTTTTCATTGCTGCCATTCACCTACACACAAGCCACTGTAATTGTTTCTCCCTTTGATTCCCGGTTTGATTGTGCGTCTGCCGGCAAACGGCCAAGCAAAGCCAACAAAGACACTGCGGGCCCCCCTGTTATCACCGCGGATGAACGGGTGTATGCTCAGTAAATATTTCAGTGAGATGGAACCGAAATGAGAAGGGGGGAGGACTTCCTGTTGCCAATTGAAAGCAAACAGCCCAGCCTGTTGTCAGCCATCCAGTATTTCCATGTAGAAGAGTACAGATGTCTCGCCATCTGTGGAGGGTCTTGTGGACGCCAGGAAATACATGGGGTGGGTTAAAGGTAGGCGATACCTGCCATTCACTTCAGGGTCCTGATGGAAGGAAAACTGGCTCAATAGTTTCCTCCTCTTTTATGGACTAAAGCGTAAATGACTCAATCCTGTGCCTTGTAGAAGAAAGAAAAGGAAATAAACACTACGGCTGATACGTTAGCTTCAGGGCTCTGCACTGTCTGAATAATCATGGAAGCAGTATTTGTAACCAGTAAACACTACCAGTGAAATGTTTGGACATCATCTCCTTGGATGACAACAAGGTATTTGTCTGATTTTCAACATTGTACATTAGTGAACACATTGAAACTTTGAAAGAACATGCATTATACCTTGTGCAGAAGATGGGTGGAAATTGTGTCAATAGCCTAATTAGCTCTACTACGGCTACTGTACAGTGCATTACTTTAAAGCTGCAGCAGCAGTTATATTTGTTCAAATATTCACTATTTTCTGGTTGTAGAACATTAATACATTCATTCATTTGGGGAGCAAATGGCTGCTTTTGCATCACCTACAGCCTCTAATATCATTTTCTATTACTATCTACCACTCCTCCATCTATCCTTCTAAATTCCACCAAGGGGCGCTAAGGGTAGTGTTAGCTGGCTGTCAATCATTCTCAAGCACATGCTCAAAATGCTTTTCCTCCTCACACATGCAGTTCTTATCAGGCACACTGCTGCAGTTGTACTTTGTGTGACTGAGAAACAACCCGTGGAGCTACATTTCCAATTCCTCCTGTAGCTACAGCTTACATAACGAGAAAAAGTAAGAGGAAAACAACAGCAGCTGGTCAGAGCTGCCAACTCTGGTCCTCCATGACCGGTGTTCTGATGTGGGCCCCGGCTTTGTCTGCACACAGGTCATCCACCGGATTATCCACCGGTCAAAACACTGGTCATGGTGGACTGGAGCTGGCTACTCTGATTGACTGCTCACAGCCAGTCAGAGCAAATCCTCTCCAGTGAGGAGGGGCTTAGGAGAAACAGAAAAAAGGCAGTATGTGCTCACGTTTGCTGGCAAAGTCCAAGATTTTCCACATGTTTCCAAATGCAGGTTTAAGAAATGTTCAGCCAATCCAAAAAATCTCAACTATGAAAGTGTCCCCAACTGCAGTCACCAAAACCATCAAATATTATGATGAAACACTCTGATGAGGACCGTCCCAGGATTTTGAGACTGGTTAAACTAATAAACATCTCCTTGACAGCAGAGGTAAGACTTTGGTCGTCATTTCCTGGGACAGCCCTCTTATTTAACACTTTCCTGATTAATTCCACTTATCGTTTTATTCATTTAACATATATTGATTATTTTGTTTATTGTCCTTAATTTTCTTTAATATCTGGTTAATTTTGCTACTAAATGTGTTCATTTTTACTCGTTCTGTTCATAATTTTGATCATTGTGTTAGTTATTCTGCTTATTTTGCCCATGTTTCTCATGTTGCTTTAGTCCTTTCTTCCCATTTTCTTTTTGCTTGTTGTCCATATTCTTGAGTAACTTGTTCATTTTGCTTCTAATTTTGTTCAGTTCTAAATGTTCATTTTGTCCATCCGTCCGTCCATCCATCCATCTTCTGCTTATCTGGGTCAGGGTCGCGGGGGCAACAGCCTGAGCAGAGAAGCCCAGACTTCCATCTCCCCTCTCCACCCAGGCCCCTGTCTTCAGCTGCACCCAAATCGCACAGCACCAGACCCTGAGGAGCCTTCCTGCAGGTGGTGGGCCCACAGGAAATTCTTCATTATAAGGGTCTTCTGAATCGCTCTTAGTCTGACCTGTCACCTATGACCAGTTTGCCTTGAGAGACCCTACCAGGGGTGAATTGCCCTCGACAACATAGCTCCTAGGATCACTCAGGCATGCAAACCCCTCCACAACAATAAGGTGGCGATTGAGGGAGGGTGCTTGTTTTATTTGTTAATTTTTTTCTAAATTTTATTATTTTTGTTTCATTTTCTGTCTTATTTGGTACATTGAGAACACAGTGAAAAACAAATACCACACCACAGTAAGTCCTCACTAAATGTGTTTTTCTTCTGTTTTCTTAAAGGAAATCAGACTCGATTTCTCTGAAACTGAACGTTTGGTCACAATTTAAATCAGGCGTGACATTGTCCAGTTCCAGTGTTAACTCATTTTTGACCAAAAGTGGCATGAATGCCACTGAAAAAAAAAAAAAAAAAAATTGAATGGAACCTTAAATTTCCAACCAGCCCATGTTCGTATCCAAATAAAGTGAATCAAGCCAACCTGAGTCCTTCAGTGAGACGGCAATGGAGACAGGATTAGTTGTTTTATACTTCCAGACACTAACATGTTGGCTTCTTTTTCAAGCCGTGGTTCTGGACTCTTGCTTCCAATCAGACAGAAGGTGCTGTAGCTCAGTGATGATGAGCTGACAGATGGTTACAGTACACTGAAGTATAGAGTCTGTCCTTGAAACACGTGTCAGTGTGAAATGCAATAATTGTCTCGACTGAAACATGCAACGCGCATCTCAGGAGGGAATTGACGACAATGATTTATTTGCACGTCTCCCAGTCCTTTACTCTACATGGCTCTTGTGTCATGTGTCTCTGTCACATCTGTCATGCATCTGGATGCACATGTACGCAAATTCACACATTCCAGTCTGCCTTAGACAATCTCTCATGTCATAATGCCACTCTAGGAAATGATTAACTGCCATTTTTAATGCATTCACCTTTGTGAGCCAGCAAAGAAGACAACAAAACAGAATGAATGCATGGTGGATATGTTGTAGGGCTCGGAAGTTTACGTCGCTCCGTTGTATGTCTACCCGATGATGCATGAGTGGGGATGCGATGGACGCTGATGATTGCATGCAAGTTCAGAGTGGAAACAGCCGTGTTTATTAAAAAGAGAACAAAACGGAAGAGACAGTCAGTGCACCAGTGAAATGATCTCTTCTTCATTTGAAGCAGATGATATATGTGTCAAACTTCACTCGAGTTGACAGCTCTGACATACGACAACTCAGGTGAAATACCGAAATATAATGTTAAGTATGGTCTCTTTTATTCCACATTCTTATTCTTTCACTTGGTGTCTGGCTTGCGTGTGAAGATTCAAGCACACACACAACTTCTCTCTTTATTTTTCGAAATTGCGAATATATTTTTGTTTCTGGCACATTCAATTGAGTCACCTATGCTCGCCCCTTCCTCAGAATCAACAATTATGCTCCACAGTCACAAATGGTTTACCTTCCCTGAATACAAATAATTAAATAAAGTCAATTACAGCTCTTCAGACATTGATGGTTCACTTTGTAGCACGGTGCTGGGAGGTGTGTGTGTTTAGGGTGAGACGTATGGTCAATAGTAATTCAAACATCTAACTCAGGTTTGTTAAATGAGGGTTTAGGACAACAGAAATATATAGGTAGAGTGAAAGTGATGAAATGCGTCTCTGGTGGTTTTATACATTTTAACCAATCCAACTATCAGCTATTAGACTACAGACTGAAGTGAAAGCTGCCAGGATGGGTATAAATCAGAGGCCTGAAAACGGACATATTGATTAATAATGCATCACAGTTGTTTTCTTCTAGTGTTAAGATTTAAACATGTACATACTGCAATGCTTCTGTGCAGTAAATTTTCATTGTTATTGAAATGGAGAGATCTGGACTAGTTTTAGAATGCAAGTCAGCTCTACTGCTTATTGCCACTCTGTAATTATTTGCGTGATGTAAATGATGATGGCTTAGCTTTTTAATTTTTGACTGAAAATCATGCTTGGAAGATTTCAAATTAGGGGGTATTAGAGTTGTGTTATTGCCAAATTTAGATGCATAACACTTATTTGAACTCACATGGTCATTTTCTGCATTTCAGCTTTTTGTTGACATCTTGTAGCCTTCTTTTGATCTGTTGTGGTGTAGCCAAAGAGGATCTAGGGGATCTTTTTTTTTTTTTTTAACTGATAGTCCATACTGTAAATGAATTTTGGAAGGAGCCAGAGCTCTGGAATAATTTCGCCATGCTCATAAGGGGCAGCTGTGGCTCAGTAGGTAGAGCCGGTTGTCCATGAACTGGAATGTTAGCTGTTCAGTCCCTGGCTTCTCATGTCCACAGGCCAAAGTGTCCTTGACTAAGACACTGAACCCCAAGTTGCTCGCAGTGAGTGTCACTGGTGTGTGAGTGTGTGCATGAATGACTGATTTAAAGCAGTGTAAAGTGTTTTGAGTGTCGTAGGGTAGAAAATCACTATATAAGTGCAAGACCATTCTTACAAATAGAAGTTGCCAAACTGGTCACAACATAATCAAGAAATAATAAGAACCTATCCAAAATATCCACTCCTTTTATCGCCACCTTATTGTGGTGGAGAGGTTGTGTGTCAGAGTGACCCTAGGAGCTATGTTGTTTGGGGGAATTCGGTCCTGGTAGGGTATCCCAAGGCAAATTAGTCCTAGGTGACAGGTCAGACTAAGAGCGAGTCAGAAGACCCTTATGAATATACCTTCCTGTGGGCCCACACCCTACAGGAAGGGTCCTAAGGATCTGGTGCTGTGTGGCCTGAGTGGCAGCCAAGGGCAGGAGCCTGGGTGGTGCAATCCCTGGTTGCTAAAAATAGCTACAACTGGGAGGAGGCCCTGAGGCAGACCCAGAAAACGCTGGAGGGACTATGTTTTGGCTGGCCTGGGAACATCTGAGGGACCCCGCAGAGGAGCTGGGGGAAGTGGCTGGGGAGAAGGAAGTCTGGACTTCTCAGCTTAGGCTGCTGCCCCCATGACTCTGACTCGGATGAGCAGAAAATGATGAATGGATGGATTGATGTCCAAAATAATGTCTGTGAAGCTTCTCAGTCATCCAGGTCATGGTATCCAAGGTGTGTGGTTTTCCTTCTGTCGACTGGACTAGAAATTTGGTTTGAAGAAGTTTTGCTACCTATCCAGGAACCTTCTTCAGTTCTAAATAAACTCATGCAGGCAACTGGAATTTATGCTCTGTGGCTCAGGACTCCACCCTTTCATCATAAAAGGTGTTAGTTTCACCTGGGCCAGGGTCGTTACAGAGTCATTAGGGTCTCTGTCCCTGAACAATGCAGGGGTG
>JAQQAE010020226.1:0-10742 GCA_029823295.1 Pseudamia nigra | reverse complement strand
GTCGTGGGTCCAGAACGGATTAATTGGTTTTACATGTATTTTTATGGAAAAAGTCGCATTGGATAACAACTGATTCGTATACAGGCCGTGATGCCGGAACAGATTATCGTCGGTGTCCGAGGCACCACTGTAGTTCAGCTACATCAAAATTTAAATAATAGAGAAAAACAAAAGGACTAACCAATGAGCATATCCCTGACACAGAGCAGGAAGTGTGCAGAGAAGAAGGTGACACCATAAAGGGAGAAGGGTTGTAGACTGCCAGAACGCCCAGACAGGTCAAAGATCCAGATCATCACACAGCACAAGCAGAAGTAGACCGGCCGACTGTATACAATGATCCAGTTATGGCCCTGTTAAAAAGAGATCATTAAGACTAAACTGTCCTAACAAAAAGACCAGAAAGGAAAACATTCTACTGTTTATATTTTTCTACTAACACATTGCAAATTTTAATTGTCTATGTGGATAAAATACATTTACACTTACATGCATCGGTGAAGCTGCGTCTGGTTGAACACTCTGAACCACAGAAAAAAAAAAGACCATAATGCGCTTGTTTTGTATGATTATAAATATCACATTATCATGTAAAAGTTCAACAGGGCCTGTACCTTTAACAAATTTCAGTCACTTCAAATGTAAAATTAGTTTAATAGTAATAAATTAATATGAGCAAATATTTTCACAGAACATCCATCGTTAAAGTACCTTCAGTAAAGAGTACTGGCAGCTGGCAATGACCAAGCAGAACTGGAAGACCCAGATGTCCCTGAAGAAACCCTGGAGAAGCAGCAGAAAACCCAGAAAGGCCACCAGACTGGCCAGCACGACAGCAAACACGTTCTCTCCCACACGGCGGTTTCTGGTACAAAAAGGAAGAGGAATCCATTCAGTCCTGATCAGATTCCATAACTATTTGGATAACTAAGCAATGACGTAATAAGTTTGATATAGGTGTAATCAATAGCACTAAGACATGCAAGAACTCTGGGACATTTTGCGGTTCACATTAATCATTTATATTATGGTCAACTCGAGGACAAGATGGGCCATAATTTTTTCCCCTCAGACATGATCCTTACCTGTCCAGTAAGGCCAGAAGGGCTAATCGATCATATCGAACTCTCAGCCACTTCCCAGGCAGCACCCAAAAACGATAGTATTGTTTAGGTTTGGCTTTCTCCTCAATCATCAGTGTATTTTCCTGGGATTCTTGTAAAGACTCATGGTCCAGATCAAACTAGAATTAAAGCAAAAAAGGAACCATGAATTGAGAAGGAAAAACTGACAAGAGGGATCTGTCATTACTCCCTCTGAGATGCACAAATTTCTGGCATCTTCATACAGAAACACTACCAAGAATACCCTGGCACAGAAGCTTGAAAGACTGCTAACCTCAGGCATTTCCAAGGGCACTCTGCGCACCTGCATGCCCTGTAAAACCACAGGTCTGGGCTGGAGCATAGACAAGACTGGTGCACCTTCTGGTACCTCTGTGGAGGTAAAGCTTGAGGACTGGGACTGTCGCTCCCGTTCCCTGAAAGTTTGTAATTTTATGCCATTAAAAGCAGTTTTCGGTCACACCTTTCTTTTAGCAAATAACAGTTTAGAAACAAAGGTAACAGGATTTTAAAAACACAACTTACTGGACTGGGTCTTCATAACCACCACCAGCAGGTCCAAACGTGTAGGACCTCTTTACTCCTGTATTTAAAAAAAAAAATAATAATAAAATTAGACTACAAACTAAATAATCATAGGACATAACTGAACACTAAGAAAGTAAATTCTGTTACCATTATACAATATAATTGGTTGAATCTCTAAACTGATCTTAAGAATTTAGTCTCTGCATTGGCATACATAAAACAGTCAAGCATTTACATTTTGTTGTGGAGCTCAACAAAATGTGTCTTGCACTCACCGCTTTCATCATAGAAATAGTGCACTGCCCCCTCTGATGTGTCATCAAAGGTGGAGGCCTCGTGGATGCCACTGCGGGGCAGCAGGAGCGACGAGGCAAACTGTAAGGCTGAGGGAAGGGCACGGCGTGTATGTGATGAAGTACGAGCCCGCTGTAGGTCCTGGAGGCTACAGGTTCAAATAATACAAAGATGATGTATTTCAGAATCACATGATTTTAGCTCTAAAATGTAGTGTTTGGGCCTGACCCCATTAACTCCACTTATTTTGTAAGTGGTCATTGCAATTAATCAACATAAAGAGCTCCATGTAAACTTCACCTAAATTTATTAATTAATAGGAAAGACCTAAGGTAAATTCCAGTCATTTTGGGTCTGCTCCCCACCCAGACAAACTATATAAATCAATAACACAGAAAGAAGAGTTAATCATAACAACCTAATAAAAATTAGTGCTTAGAAGAGATAGTTATAATGGTGTGTGACTTTGATATCCAAGCTGACATTAGAAATGACAGCTTTAGTACCAACTTTACTTCTACTTGAAACTCAACTGGCTTTGCACAATATGTAATTAAACCACCCACTATCGAGGTTACACCCTTGATCTTGTACCAACATACAGCGTAGATGCTGAACGCTTGATCACACAACCCTCAGTTCTGACCATTATTTGTTAAGCTTTGAATTTGCACTGACAGATTACACAGGAGTAAAGAATCTCGCCACAGTAAATGCTTATCTGAAAACACTATTGCAAAATTTAAAGAATGTATTCTCTTATCATTCTTTACTGTGACATCTACTAATACAATGGGGGACTGTAATTTTAAATGTAATTTCTCCCCCTCAAAACTAGATGTTCTTTTGAATGACTGTGTGGCTTCACTACATTCAGCACTTGATAATGTTGCACCTCTGAAGAAAAAGGCAGTGACACAGAGGATGCCAGCACTGTGGTTCACTTTCAGCTTCAAACCTCAAAACAGAAACTAGGAAGAGTAGAAAGACATTGGTGCACTTTCAAATTAGTAGAATCTCTCCATGCATGGAAAGTGAGTTTTATAAAATATTAAATAAGCCCTCCGTAATGTGAAAATGTCATCCTTAAAAGAGGAAAAAAAAAGAACCCCAGGTTCCTTTTCAGCACAGTTGTCAGATAACAAAAAGCCATAGTTCTATTAAAACCATCAGTCCTTTAACGTTTTTCCGTAATCACTTCATGCAGTTTTTCACAAACAAAATAATGGCTGGTAGAGGAAAAAAATTGCAGTGTCCCTCTGCCATCTCCCATAGATACTAGATTTAACACAGCAACTCCAGATGGCCGCCTACCCAAAGCCTGGTTCTGCAGAGAGGTTTTTCTATTCCGTTGAAGAAAGTTTTTCCTCACCCCCGTGTCCCTGTCAGCTTCCTCTGAGATTCTGCTGGGTTGGCTCTCATATAGCCTTTTAATACTTTGGACTTGATTTGTGAAACACCTAAAGATAATATTGCATTATGATTGGCACGATACAAATACAACTGAATTGAATTTAGATTTTAAAAAGGCACAATCATACTGCAATACTGTTGACTACCAAAAAGCACTGGCAGTGAGTCAGTCACCCAGGAGACAGCTAAAGCAATGCCAGCTGAGATGAGGCATCAGCTAGATTGTTCAGCAAGGTTTGCTTAGTCCACTAACCTGGGAGGTGATCCCATGGTAGATGGGGGCGGTGTAGGATTGCTGCCAGCATTGTGTCTCCTGCGGATGGCCTGGGTCCTCTTAACACTGCTGACTGAGTCATGTTTGCCCCCGTCCTCTGGAGCCATGGCTGTAGAGGGGTTATCGGTTACATCAGTTCAAGGGGTTACATTACAGTGTGGTAGCACATGATACAAGCTATTTTCTGAAACTACACAGGCACCAAAGATAAACTTATTCTTTTAAAGTAATTACAAAGTAAATACAAAGTTGACTTAAATATAAAATTTAATGTCTGTTCTGGTACAAAAACTCTCCAAAAGCATAACGTTTTTACCTTAAAGAAAAAAATATTCCAAAGATATAAAAAACAGAAATAATATTTTTCACTGTTGCTCCTTTATGACAACATGATGCCAAACTATTTCATAGACTGCAAAGTACAGCGTAAGGTTTGTCACAATTATGCAACCTTTGCAGGTGAATGAGACACTTCCTTCCACACATGAAAATTACGTTACCAAAAGACAGTATGATAGTCATTCATCAGATTACATATCACTGGTTATGTGTCAGCAACTATTTTGCTCACTTTTAATTTAAGATAATTTCTAAAATGATTTTAAATATCTACCAATATGCTTTTCCAGCTATAAGGAAATACTGTGTTGATACCATCAATAATGAGCAACAAGATGAAAGTGTTAAAAATGAGTGGAAAATTGTGTCTTTGCATAAACTCACCTCCTCCTACAGCCCCTTCTTCAACCAGTTCCCCTGCCCTCCATCCCATTTGGTTGCCAGTCCACGAGCCTCCCAGAGAATCCAGCCGATGATGATGAGCTCCAGGAAAGCCATCAGTGTGGATAGTGCGAGCCTCCAGATCAGATTTTGAGATGGTGAGTGTGCGAGGTGCAGGAGTTGAAGTGGAGGGCACTGCAAGCAGGGAGGAAGGCAGAGCTGCTGAATTGCTCTGGCTTCCACCTGCCCCATCCATACTTAGCACTCTTGCATGAGTCTTAGCACTAGCTGTACTAGCAGAGCGTTGAGCAGCACGAGAATGTGAGGGGCCAGCAGGTTCAGGTAAATCCCCTTCCCGTGGAGTGGGCAGTTGAGCAGCAGGGGGGAGTGGGGATGTAATGCCAGTGTTGGTGAGGTCTGGGGAGTAGCAGGAGGTAGAGGAACTTGAGTCATCATCATCGTCATCATCATCATCATCAGTGCTGTATCTGCGCTGAGAGCCCAGACTCGAACCTGCGCTTATGTCACTGCCATCGTCCTCATCACTGGAGTCCTCAAAAAGGCTTTCACTGTAAGCCTTAGTGCCCAGTCGGTTACGCACTGGGATGTAATCTCTGTGTTGTCTGTGATTGTGATGACGCCTGTAAGAGCCACAGTCAAAACTACTGCTCCCTGCTCCAGCTCGCCTCCGAGGGGCTTTCCGTCGGCCCGGTCTGTGCCCCACACTACTGCCGCTGGCCCGCAGCAGCTTTAAGTCTTTAGGACGCACAACCTGCTGGGCTTGTAACACCGGCTGGTCAGACAGTAAGAAAGGGGTGGAGGAAATGGGCAAAGCAGGCTCAGAGCACACCAGACCCAGGGCCAGCCCTGTGGGTACTGAATTTGTCTGCCGAGGTGGGGGGAGTGGAGGAACTGGGATGTTTCTGTCTAAATCACAAACCTCTGAATGACCACTGCTTGAAGGGGAAGAGTTTTGAAGAGGAGGGTGCTGTGCAATTTCAGAGGGTACAGAGGGTAGGTCCTCTCCTTCAACAAGTGTTCTGTCTAGTCCCTGGCTGAGGGAGATTTCTTTGGAAGGAGAGCGTAGTAGTACACTGTCTGAAAGGTTGTCAGTGTCACTGCCACCCTGTCCTGCTGGATCCTCTGTGGGCTCAGGGATGTTTGAGCCCACCGCTGGTGTTGACGCAGATGCCTGTCCATCTGTAGGCCTTGGCTGGCTGAATGAAGGGCTTTCCAGCTGAGTGGAATCAGTTTTTTCACTGCGGTAGCTGCTAACTGTGCTCAGTGTCTCACGGTCTGTTGTGGCTCCACCTGCACTGAAACAGCTGTCTGTGGATCCAGCAGCAAGTGCTACCCCACTGCGGCTTCCTGGATGCTCTGCACCAGGTGCAAATGCCACAGGGTCAAGGCCCAGACCCAGAAGATTCTCACTCAACTCCTCACTTAAGCTGCTCTTTATAAGCGGGCTGAGAGGAGTATCTCCCAAGCTCTCGGATTCAGCAGATGGGGCAAGAGGGGAATAAGCCCCTAACCCATTGTCCTCTGGACTTGGTTGACCTACTTTTCCCGGTAACTCCTCAACATCATGCAACTGTTCTTTCTCTCCTCCATCTTCCTGGCTAGAGGGGGAAGGAGGGATTGACAAGCAGTCTCCAGTTTCTCCAAATCCAGCTGACATTCCAGATACTCCCATGAGGCCTTGGAACTCACCTCCCAGTGCAGCAGCAAAGCAGGACTGGGAAACACTAGGAGGCCCTATATCACAGAACAGAATTAGTATGAATTACAAATGGTTTAATACAGTGCTTCTAAATCCTGTTTCTCAGGTTCAAGAGATCATTTGTTCATTTAGTTCACATTTGAAAACATTAGGAATCAAGGTTATGTAAAAAGTCTGCATAACTTTTTTGTACAAATAGCCCAGGCTGCTGAGCATCAATTGCTTATTGCTTTTACAAGGGCAGTGTTATTGTATTTAATGCATGCTTCTGAGGCCTAAATAGTATCAGACTTACGAATAGTGTCCTGGGAGCTCTGGCGTAGGACCTCACGATGAGCTGATGTAACAATTACATTATTGCTTCCCTGTTCTCGCATCAGCTCCTTAATATCTGAAGTGAAAGAGAAGAAATAATTCAGAATAAAAATGGAAAAAGTCTGTTATGCAAATGCAACCCATGCTGCTTGAATCATATGGATTTAAAATGATAAACACCGCACACCTGCCCAAAATAGACAAAATGAGAAAGTGTGGTGTACAGATACAAACCTTTACACACACCTGTGGTCTCAAGCTGGGGCAAAAACTCCTGAAGAATACAGACAAAACTATTAAAATAAAATAAAACCAAGTGCTTACATAGTTATAACCTAATATATCATTAGCTAATGATGGAAGGCTTCTGATATAACTACTGATCCAACAAAGATCTAATGAAATACTTACTGACACCTGGTTCAATCCAAACAAAGAGTGCTGGGAGCTACAACGCACTGGAGGTGTTGAGTTGACCTTCCTGAACACAGTCATCTCTACACCAACATGGCTATCCCTGCAATGCAATCAGACATAAGAAAAACAGTTAAGACTTCTGTGATTTGACACAGCTTAATCCAAAAGATGCAAAATACTTCAGGCCTCTTACCTGTGTTGATTCCCCTCGTGGACACCTGAACCTTCATCTCCTTCTTCTGTCCTTGGGGCTTCAGCTGTAAGTGAGGCCTGCTTCTTCTCTACAGTCTCCCCAAGATCAAACATGGCATGAAGCCGGTAGTTCACCACCTTGATGGCTGTGAAAAAGACAGCCACCACAGCAGAGTACACACCTGCTACCACCAAGGTAGGAGGAAGGGCCTAGGTGGGCAAAAAAGAAAATTACAGCAACTAAGAATATGAAAGTTAGACTGAGGATCAAAGGAATGACGGTAATTAATCCATATAGCAACTACAGAAATGTAAATCCAAAGAAACATATATATGTGGTGCACAACAGCATGCATAAATAGTACTATGTGTAGAACCCATTGTCATAAAGGAGGAAGGCCTAAACTTTACTTTAAATGATCATTACATGTACATTCATACTTTAAAGCATTTGATTTAATTTGGCTTACTATATTAGATTCCAGTTAGATACTGGTGCAGAAGTGAGTTGTTAAAAATCTGACTTCCTTAACAACTTTTATTGCTTCTTCCTTTGGACTTCTGGGTAAAGTTATAGTTACTGGTGCCTCATTTGCAGAGCTCAGTCATGACATTTACAGCGAGATGCTGACAAAAATTATTTTAAAGTGACAAAAAGTATAATTAAAACAGACAATACAGCCTGTGCTGTTGCAGAAAAAACATCTGTGATATGACTTGTTCCTCACCACATGTATTATGCAAATTACTGATATAGTTGTGGTGTCTGGTCTGATGTACAGCCTGTGTTTATTTGTATAGTGATGCTCTGCCTACTGTGGAAATATGCTCACCATGTACAGCAGAAAGGGGAAGGCCAGAAGAAATATCCAAAGGTAGAGGTGGAAGCAATTGGAGAAGGTGCTCTGATGGGGATCCACATACCAGCCTCCAGTGAGTGAAGCCCACACTCCCTGCCGTAATATCTGAAGAGCTTGGGAACCCATCTTCTTTAGGTTTTGTCAACCCAAAGTTGAAATGCTTCCTCCAAAACTGTGCCGCAGTTCGAGCCACAGCGTCTTGTATCTACAATGGCACTTCCATTGGGTATGGCAGGTTAGCCAAGACTGTTTCATCAAGCACAATTGTTCAGTGTCTTGGATGGGTACACTTCAGTTGTGGTCAAGAGTTCTTGCATATTCTTGTTCCATTATGTACTCCTGCCCTGCACTGGCATTGCCACACTCTAGCCTAATCCTTGCTGGACAATGAGGAAAGCAATTTTTTGGCACATTGGTAACCCACCGGATGCACGAAAAAACATTCATCTGAAAAAGAGATAACAACTGGTTTGTTTCCAAACATAAATCTACAAAAGAAACCTTCAACTGGGCAAAATCATTAGTGTGATGGCACTTGTTTTCTTTAATTGTTTAGCATACAACCTTGAAATACATCTTACATAAGACCACAAACGTAATAAAACTACACTATTCTGTCACTCAGTACTGTATTCTTAAATCATTGTTGCCTGAAAGGTCAGAGAAATGCTTACAAGACACTAGATTCCCGTCAAATATTTTACCTGACCACTTAAAGCACAACGAAAGCCGCTATAAGAAACACGGGGACGCTGTCCTTTTATTAAACCAAGGGTGATATTACTCCGCATCATACCATCATAAAAGAATTCAAATAAAATTAAAGGTGTTGAAGGAGCTCTGGTAAAATTCCTACTGCGTCTAGGCCAGTGCTGTGCCAGCTAGATTAAGTTTTCTGATAGACACTAGCAGGCTAACAGATCATTCAGCTTAGCTGGCATAATGCATGAGCATGTTGTAACAAGGAGAATCTGAGCTGTTCAACAACTAACAGCTTCAATCAACATTGTAAATGTAAAAAATATTACCGACAATAGACGTTAACATCAAGATACAAAATGACAAACACTAGCATAGTCAAGTAGCCATCATTGCATTGCTAAAAGCTAGTCACCGGCTAATGCTAGGCCGCATATCAGCATTTCAACCTGGCAATGTCCCTGTCGTTAGATACGTGTAAGGACAGGCTGCAAGTTAGCGACACTGCTGATCGGTTGTGTAGCATTAAATGTTAGCTGTTCCTGATCGATTCATTTATTAACTCTACCCACAGTGAAATGTTTCGCTATTTGGATCCCAGCGTAGTTAGCTTACAATTAGCATAAGCTGTCCAGCTTGCCTCATATCCTCCTTCCGCATCCACTTCTTGCAAAATCTCAGCGTTTTCCTGCCTAGGATGCTGAGAAGTCGCCTGTCCAAAAAATTGTAGCGAAAGCTTCACTTTCCGTTCCGTTGACTAACTTATCATTGTTTTCTCCCTCGCCCTCTTTGGCATAAAAGCTTGACAAACATGCCTCGGCAACGGCGGTCCTTCCTCATCCCGAGAGACAGTTGCTTGTTGGCATAAACGGTGCCTCTGTGTTAAAATGTCTCAACAAGCTAGCTAACTCTGTAGCTAGCCCAATAGCTAACAACTAGTTGACACACGCGCACGCACGCACGCACACGGAGCGAGCAGACAGGAAAGAGAGAGAGAGAGATTCCCATGACGCTGATTGGCTCTTTGCCATGACATCATAAGGAAAGAAGCCTTTTATTTTAATTTAATTTAATAATCTACCGCATAAACACACACACAGTTGCCATTTTCTTCGGTGGAGACACAGGCACAGTCTTTTTCAGAATGCTACTTTATGCTTTAAAATCATTTGTGCTTTTAAATTATGTTTTATGACCAGGGGATTGTGACAGAGAGATGCCCACTGAATAAGGTGGAGGACTTCACTGCCAATTCAAATTATCTTCACCACATTCTGACCAACCACAGGAGCAGCTGCTGTGGGTGAATCATATCATACACCGCAGGACCCAGTATTACAGAAAAGCCATTATCCACACTGTATTACACTGTACAACACCTTAGTTGACAGAAGATATACAGAACACATTTTGTGAATTAATTTTACTCATTTTAACTTTGTTTGTTCCCTTGAGCTTCAGTAGTGCACTTTTGTGTAGTGCCCAGTCTGGGATAGGTTTTCCTCCAAATGTATGTGCATTTTAACAGAATTTTCAGAATATCAGTCTAAAGAAACCTCACTTTCTGTGTAATGTAATAAGTAATTACACTATTTTAATCAATTCTTCATCACTATTATAGCTTTTGTAGCACTTAATTGGTTTTTGATTAATTTCCTAACAATAGAACTGGTCAACAAAGCTGAAAAGACCTAGGACATCTATTAAAACCTATAACACTGTTATAGAGCATATTTTTGTTTATTTTGATTTAATGTTGTGAAAGTCAGCACTGGCATTTATTTGCAGCAACAGGAGAGAAAATGCCAAGTGGTGTGAAATAGATGGGTGTCAAAACAGAACTTACCTTATCCAACTGTATTTTGTTTATTTTGTTTATCATTTCCAAGCCTTTCATGCATTTTCAAAATGACAGATGAACAGATTGAGGGATATTTTTACATTATCCAAATAACATGTGACAGAGTGGAGGAGAGAAACAAAACAAAGAAAAAAAACAAAAATAAAAACAGAAAAAAAAGAAAAAAATGGAAAAAAAGAAAAAAGAAAAAGAAAAAAAAGGAAAAAAAAGAAAAAACAAAAAAAACAAAAAGGAAAAAAACAAAACAAAGAAAAAAAAGAAGAAAAATAAAAAAAGAAAAAATGATAAAAAAAACCAAAAAAAACAAAAAAAACCAAAAAGAAAC
>JAQQAE010020225.1:0-10742 GCA_029823295.1 Pseudamia nigra | reverse complement strand
GTTGTTTACAGTTATGGACGTGTGCAGTGTCCACGGACACACTACCAAGTCATAAGCCCAGGTAAGAATACATTCTAGATCATTTTTAGAACTAATTTCATTCATTCCATTTCAGAATGAATGAAATTAGCGCTAGCGGCTAGCGCTCTGACTTCCGGGTCATTCTTGCCAAGACCCAGAAGTGACCCATACGTGACCCGCTAGTTTCTTTAGCATTAGTGGCTAGTGTTAGTGGCTAGCATTAGCGGCTAGCATTAGCAGCTAGCACTCTGACTTCCGGGTCATTCTCACCGAGATCCGGAAGTGATGCAGGCGTGACCCGGGCGTCGTTGTCCACATAATTCGTCGTTATGAGGTTCATTTTTTTGCCGTTTTTTTCGTTGAATTTTTTGTTGTCAGAAGCGTTCGTTGTCCAAGGTTCCACTGTACATGCAGATTACAAACATGGACTACACTGATACACTGTTTTTAATTTTCTTTGTCGTCATACCAGGTTTTTAAACAACTGTATATACTGTGTCTGTGTGATACAAAAGATATGTCATGCCATGTGTAACAATTTAACATTAACAGACAGAGATTTACAAGTAAAAAAAATGAGGTTTTTATTCTAATGCCCATTTTCACTGTCATTTTAGAATTATATTTACTAAACAGAGCAAAACACAGCTGTGTTCTGAAATTAGAGCGTCCAACAGAAAACAGTTTGCCACAGCACTAGTTACAAGAAGAGCAGATACAGTAATGTACAGTATATACATTGAATGTTCCTCAGTCATTTTTACTGCCAACTCTATGTAAAAGAAATATGTTTGATGAATCAGTGCGATACTATCACATTCTCTTATAAGGTTGAAAAATCACAAACAAATTAAGTCTTTTTCATCTCATTAGTGAAATGAGTAGAATCTATTGTTACCTTGTATTCTAGAGTCAATGTTACTAGAACAATTATCAGAATAATGTGAGCCTCCTGAACTGTCTAAAATGTGTTTTGCCCAAATAAAATAGACAGCTTCTATTCATTTAACATTATTTTGTACTGGTTCTTATTTGATTGTGCTCCATGTCACGTCTCAACAACTTAACTCTGCCCTGTTTGGTTATGACCAGTGAATCATGCTGATTGACTGTAACACTGAAAAATATTAAATTGATTCTTTTAACTGACATTTGACAGTAATCCTTGTATAGCATTGTTGTTATTGAAGTTGTATATTTCAAAAAATGACCTCCCCAACGTGACACACATCCTTAACACAAAGTAGTTTCCATAAAATGTTGAGCCAATTTGAAGAAAAATTTGAAAACTTGGATAAGTTAAATTTTAGTTATAAACTCGTTTGGAGCAAATAATCTTGACTGCTTACTGTCATGAGAAGGTGTCTGTGGTGTGGTACACATGACTCAAATAAACTGAGTAGGGCATACTAGTAGTGATCGCCATCAGATAAGAATAATGTTGTTTCCTCATTGGTCCATAGTTGCATTATAAGCCATGTTTTTACAGTTTATTATTCTCCTGGCTGAATCAGGTTCGTTAGTCCGCTCATTAGTTCATATGTGTGTCCGTCCGAACATCCAGCTCTATATCTCCATATCTCTATATCTCTATATCTATCTCCAAAGTCCTTGGACCCAAACCAAGTAAACTTGACACATAGGTAGTCCACCTAATTTGCATATTAATTGCAGCATTAATAATTGAAAAATCCCATTTTGACCTATAGCACCAAAACCACTATACCTAGAAGCACTAAATTTTAAAATGTGATAAATTAGACTCTGGGACACCTCTCACACATCAAATGACCTTCCACTTGAAAATCAGTAGGGTCTGAAAGTTTTGCTCTTTGACCTACATACGATTTTCCATTTTACCCCTTCTTGTTGCAATATCTGGGAAGATGATCAATAAACAGCTGATCAATTACATGGGCGAAATGTTCACTATATTAGACATGATTCAAAAATATGTTTACATTTCATCTAGGCATATTTACTCTTGTTAAATAATACTTGTAGCATGGTTTTTTTCAATTTTCCAAAAACATTTTCAGATGACAATCTTCAGAATGTACACTAAATTTGTGGATGGAAAAGCACCCAACATCAGAATCACAACCACTGGTCAAGGATATATTGTTCCACTTGAGATTAATTTTTCTTAAGGTTGATCATCTCTCCTTGGTGATACAGAACAGAGAGGTCTATGTATATGGAGAAGACAAATTCGCTGAGAGGAAAAAGGTGATGCTTAAGGTGACTCCGTGTGTGTGGTCTCCTCGTATCAGATGCCCGAGTCGGAGACACACACACACGTACCATGTTGATATTCAAAAGCCTTGGATGTTTGTTTAAAGTGAGTAATTGATACTTGCCACTGGAAGAATTTCCCCCAATTTGGCACAGAGTGTGAGAACAAGGGGAGTCCAGTTTGTCAGGTCTGCCTGCTGTCGGCATGTGTTACGCTTCAAGAAATAGGCTGGCCCTCGTCCTCCTGCTTCTTTGGAGTTCAGTGTAATGGCAGCACCAGACCACACATACTGCCGCATTTGTGGTTTTCGTCCGAGGATTCTGTCAGTCTGTGCCAAATTGTCTATTATTGTAACTTTCAATAAACAAGCGCAGAAATGTAATGCCTTTGTTTGGGTTTGGAGCATACTTGAAACACTTAAGACTACTTTTTAAGAATGAGCAGACATCTCAAGTTGAAAATATGATCGCTTACTTACTGGAAGACTATGGTTGCACGAGACGGCTCCTAAGTGAGTTACTTTTGGAATTCATCTTTTTGTCTATGGAGCCTTGGTGCTGCTCCAACCTGTTGAGAATCTCTTGAAATGTGCTCCATTTGAAGAAACTCCAAAGTGGTCATGGTTTCTTAGATCCCAGGCTTTTTGACACCTTAAAACATGACGTGAAAATGCGTACTGAAGAGGCTTAACCATGGCAGGATTCCACCATAGTTGTTATCTTTGCCAGTATGTTGTTACATTAGAAAAAGTTGGATCTTTGCACTTTGTTTTGAATGCCCCTACTTGCACTGCCAGCATCTCCTCTCCTGTGCAAAATGGTACTTGAATATCATTTTGATCATTTCAATCTTCTCCTCTCAGCTTCCCTCATTCTTGTGTCAGTACAGAGTGTGACACACTAATCCTTTAATGAATGTCTTCTTCTGGGGCTTCACACGGGAACACATTCCAACCTCAGGACAGTGAATAGCTGGATGGATGTGGGTCTTTTTTTCCACACTGTCAGATGTTCGTGTTTGTGAAGCATCATTTCATCTTGGTACCTGTCAGAGTCAACATCTGAGCTGGAGCAAGGGAAGAACTAAGCTGTAGGTTTGCACAAGAAAAAGAAAGAGGCAATGCTATAGCAGGTCATTTCTGACCATGAAACTCAGACTGGAAATGTTATTGTGGTTTTGAGAGTGGACAGGCGTTCATTTGAAGATTTGGATTGACTGATGCATGCAGAGATGGAAAATACTACTAAGATATTTTTCTGAAAAAGTATAATTGATTCTCCAGTTATGGACACAAGTCAGAATAAAAGTAACTGCCACATATACGGTAGTAGTAGTAATAGTCATGTTTCCATTCAATTAGGAACCTCTTTAGTTCACTCTTTATAACCACAAATAATAAAGGGTCAGTAAGTTCATTTAGAGTAGAGGTGTGCTCAGAAAGCACAGACCTCCGCTACGGTCAGGACCCCACTCGCCTGGTTCCACAATATTATTAAACCACAAATGAAACACATTATGAACTATGTTTTCCTGCTTTTTGTCAGTTGATGTCAATGTGTGGTTTAACCATAGTGCTGTAAGAAACCCTGGTGGAGCTGTGGCTCTATGGTGGTCAGTAGACGTATTAAGAATTAAACATTTTCTTCATCATATAGAAATCAAAAACAATCAAATAGGAGTTTATGAGGAAATATTATGATAAGAGATAATGTGTACTCTATATTAGAGGAGTAACTACATGTATTTGTATTCTGCTGCCCCACTGGTGGACATACTGCATAGGAGATCACGTCATAATGCCCAGTGCTGCGGATATGCAGGTATATGGAGTATACCCACTTATTCTTCAGTCAGCTCAGGTTCACTCACAACATTTTCCTCTGATCTCACAGTGGAAGAATAAAAGTATCCCCTCTTTATTATCAGGTTGTGTTTGTGTATTTTCTGAAAACTCCTGTTCTGAAAATCACTTAAAGACGGAAACAGATATTTTCATAACTCAGCTATTTAAAAAAATGTGAAATTAAAATCCATTTCAGCAGGAAAAGTGAAGTTAGGTTCATCTTGAATATGTCTACAAATAATATCTAATGTTCGCAATTTAATCCTGTGAAGGAACAAAATGAACAATTTAAATGACAAAAATAATCAAGAAAATGACCAGAAATAAAGGAAATGAGCTCAAATTCTACATATAAAGGAAATAATAAGGGAATTAACATCTTAAATATTTTATGTTATATAAAGCACAAAAGATGAGCAGCTTTATATTTTGCATTTTGTTCTATTACTGTACTAAAAATGTACCGAACCGTATTTTGGCATACTGCTACACCCCTAGTGTATGTACACAAAAATATACAGTTTTCGGTGTAATTACCTCGAACAAGGAAGTCAGGTTTTTGTTGGTGTTACTTTATTTATTTACTGTATGTATCTGTTTGTTTGTTCACAACATAACTCAAAATGTTATGAACAGATTTGGATGAAATTGTCAGGATAGGCCAGAAATGGCATAAAGACTATTTAGTTAGATTCTGGGAATGATCTGGATCATTGTCTGGATGCAGAAGATTTTTAAACGATTCTTCACCATTGTTAGATATGGCCAAATTCAAAATGTGTCCTTGTAACGCCACAAATAACACCCATTCTGTCAAACTACAAAGTTTGATCCAGATATGGGCAATATTCCACATATAGTGATCTAGAATGCTTAAACAGCAGATCCTCACCGGAACAGAATTTAATCTGTTCCGGTGTCACATTCATGAAGCAAAAAATTCCTAAGACGGGACCGGTTTTCCCATAGGAATATATGTAAAAAGAATGAATTTGTTCCAAGACCCACGAAAACACCCCATCGCTGCTTAGAAAGCAATGTTATTCCCTTAGCAGGATTCACAGACTTGATAGCTTCTCTCTGCTTCAGTATTGTTTAGATGGTAGAAGCGCTTCGGCTGTGTTCCTTTGTATTCCTCAAGAATGTTTTTGTATGATCTCGTGTTTCAAGTGCATCAACATCATATTATCGGTTTTCTTGTCACCACTAGCATTCTTCTTAGGTCCCATGATGAAAAATACAAAACAAAGCAGTATTTTAGGTGAAAAAAGGCACAAATATTGTCCCCGTGTGAGCTGTCGCTTCCGGGAACTATCTCGTTCGTGACCCTCACAAGGCAGGACAAAATTTTGGCTGATGTCTTTCTCATAACCCAAAAAATTTGTGTGTCGATGCATTCGTAACCTGAGGTTTCACTGTACTTACAGGTGTTTAGGAAAAATAGCTACTGTAATGTAGCATATAAAGCTATAGACATGAAACTGACACCAAATTGTAGTGGAAAGTCTGCTGATTCATTAATGTGTCCACAGGTTTGATGTATGTTCAACATTTACAGAGCTAGATCCAGACGAAAACCACCATTATGGAAATATACTTTTCTTGAATTGAACCAATAATAAAATAACATTACAGTACTGACATTTTCTATAACTTCATAATTTGTTACCTCCACCAAGCAATCACGAGGGTTATGTTTTTGCTGGCGTTTGTCTGCCTGTTAGTAAGATTACTCAAAAAGTACCAAATGGATTTTGATGACATCTTCAAGAAAGGTGTGAAATGCGACAAGGAACAGAGAATTAAATTTTGATGCTGATCTGAATCACCATCTCAGCACACAGTGTTTTTTGCACTGGGCTGAAGGCATTTCAATGCTCAGTCTTTGGACCAGCGCTGTGATTGACAGTCAGTGCTCACTCGCCAACCAATCAAAATCTAGAAGGGGCCGGACAAAGGAAGAGAACTTCTCTGCACCTTGATGGAGGGCAAACTGACTGACACTGAAGGATTTCCATGATTTTATGAAGGATGCAAATGTCCAGAACATTCATTGCAGTTTGAAAAGTTACTGTGTGAAAAGGACGGTAGGTGTCATCGTGATGCAGCCACAGACACCTCTGACTCATTCATGTGATTACTCTGTGACTACGGTAGTATCAATGTACACAGTAAACTTAGAAGTGCATCGTGTGTTCGGATGTCATTAAATTCAAGGCTGTTCTCTGTACTGTACCCCAACCCCCCCTGCACCTGTCAATCAAACTGTTGCACAAATATTGAGGTCTGAATCATTTGAGTTTTATAAAACAATCACGTCGTAAAGTGTTGACAGAGGTGGATATCAACCACAGATAACACAATCATTGTTTGCACTATTCTATAACCATGTTTACTTCTAGCAGAACAGGATTTGACCAGTGAAAATGGTGCACTTTCATTCACTATGGAAAGTTTAAAAGAATTCTACTTCTCCATTACTGCAGCTCACAACACAGTCATACTAGAGTTTCACTGCTGCCCCCTCCCACACATTCTCTCTCATACTGTGCCGTGTAGGTGACATCATACACTTTAAAGCCTAAGCATTTGGAGATTTTAAAACATTTCAAACCTTCCTGTTATAAAAAGTCATCATATAGAGTCATTTCCAACCTTTTTTGCAGCTGCAGGTTTCCTGTCAAGTTTTACTCATGTCTCTTTTATCATAGCCACAGGGTAATAAGCTTCAAGTTAAAGCATTCATTTGATTTGCGGTTACTATCGGCAGGGGTTTTCAACCAGTGGTCCGCAGCCGCCTCGTGGTCCCTGAAGGCATTGCAGGTGGTATGTTTCTTGGAAATGTGGGCAAGTCCAAATAAACTGATGACAAGGTAATGTACCCCACTGCTATGCAGCTGAATTTGTTGTCATTTCTGGT
This sequence comes from Pseudamia nigra, assembly GCA_029823295.1. NCBI lineage: Eukaryota > Metazoa > Chordata > Actinopteri > Kurtiformes > Apogonidae > Pseudamia > Pseudamia nigra. Next base: position 3,722 of record JAQQAE010020225.1, on the reverse strand, counting down.
ATGCATCATTTCCGCTTTGTTCTTGGGCATCGATTTGCAAAGCACTTGTACTGTGTGGCCAATCAGAGCATTCGCCGTGCAGCGGCGAGAGGTGCCGATTCAACATGTTCAAGTGGTCTAAACAAGGGGGGGCATTGATGCGACTGTCACCTCCACCAGGTGATGCATATTCATACAAAAAAAGTCACGTGACGGAGGAGTTGCTGACTGGAAAAACCTGTCTGACTACTCCTGATGGGCGATTGTCTAGCTGGTGTATTTACACCTTTAGTCACAATTTTGTTAAAATATGTTGTTTCTTATTATATTTGAAATTCCTGTTAAGAGGCAAAATTTCCCGCATTCCCCAATTTAACACTCCTTTGCAACCCAAATTAGTATACATCCATGGGATTGACTCAGATTTTAATTCCAACCCTAGTGGACACTTACAGGACGGCAGGCTCACATCTCAGCCACAGAGATCAATACTTGTATGTCACTATGAGGTATGCTAAAGTGTTCATCGTCATGGTGCAAATTAGTCTGCTTTAAGTGCTTTTTGGAACTTTAAGCGCTAGTGTTAGTGTGGTCAACAGTGAAGAATATTCCTTCATATCATAATTTTTTTACGGAATTTTAAGGAATAGTGTAGCAGTTGTGGTATTAACATAGTCATCTAGATTTTTAATACTATATATCAAACACACACTCTACAGCACACATCAGGGCCATAGTGAGAGGCAGAATTCTTCGCTGGCTGTCAGGAATAAATGTGGGTTATACTGGCCAAATTCGAGTTCTGACAAGACTCTTCTCTCCACAGTGGCTTCAGACCAACAGTCTTATGTTCTTCCCAAGCATGTGGTAAGATGTGGTTGGTTAGGGCAACAATAGTTTCCACATTCCTTTGGTTCAACCCTGAAATTAGTGGTCCTAAAGGTCATATAACATGTGAAAAGCAACAATTATCTTATGCTTCAAAAGGCCTAGGGGCCATCTTCAGCTGTTGTTATCACTGTGTCCGTGATCTCAAATGCTGCTGCTGCTGTATCATGATGCAAATTTCTTTGGAACTGAACTTAAAATGCTGCAATTAATTACATCATGTTCATAGGCTAAAGAGACCAGATAATGATCCCCCCACTGCAAAATTTCAGCCTGATAATAGCTCCCACGGTGGTGTGAGTGGTGCCAAATAACACATTCACAGACTGACACAGTCCAGAGGGGCACCTCTCTTGTGTTTGTCCAGTTCCAGTTGTAGATAAGACTGTGGGAAATCCAGTGTGCATGGATGAGGTTAGAAATGGAGCATATTGCTTATGGCAGCCATCCTTACTATTAAATAACACCTCATTAGAAAGACTAGAGCCTCTTACAACTGAACACTTTGTGTGTCTGAAAGTCACTGAACAAGCACGTCTGACAACAAATAATGTAATAACCTGTCACACATATGAAAAACATCTGTAAAGAAACCTGGAATGGTAATGAAGTCTGGGGCTTTTAACAGCATTGTAGACAATGATGTCATAATCGCTCTTTAGGGACCAGTGTCATTGAAAAGCGCATAAAACACAAATGTAAGTGCTATTTTGGTGCTTTAGCGAATCTTTGTTTTTATTCAGAGCAGTAAATTGAACAAAGTAGACTGAGGAACACAGAACTTCACAGAAGGCACTGCATTGAGCAGTCACATTCACCTTCTTGATTTGGCCACTAGACAACACATAAACTTGCATAAAAAATCTGATGTTTGTATATTTCTTCATATACGTTCTGTTATATAAGCTGTTCTTCATGTCTAGTTGCACACAGTCGGACTAGCCACATGACAATTGGCTTTTTACACCCAAGCACCTACATGTACAGTAACACACCACTTTAATTGCACATTTATTACAAGGTGGAAGATGTTTTGCATCTGCTGGACAGACAGGATAATTCGCTTTGTTTTTGCTTTTTTAAGGAGGTAGGTTTGGGTTCTAAAACTATGTGTTTATGTGGAGAAAAAGGTCATGGTTTGTGTTACCCTTTCACAATGTTAACCGCACATGAGTAAGCCTTTGGACCAGAAGGCGTTGCACTACCAAATATCATAGTACAGAAAGGAGTGCATGTACACGTAGTCTTCATCTTTGTTTTTAACGTGTTCATCAAATCCACATCCAAAGGTCTCAAACTGATTTTCTTTAGCTCTGTTGTCCTTAGTATACTGTACTGAATTGTGATGACAGTAAACCCGGGGGAAGGACTAGTCGATCATCAATTTTATGGCTGTTGTTACGAAACATACATTATATTGACTACCCTCTTTTTCAATCCCAAGGAGGACCAATCTTGCTGAAATTTGCCATCCACAACAATACGTTTGCTAACACAAAAGGGTAGGACAACATCATGGTGAGCAGAGCCAAAATAACAAATAAAACAACCTTACACCCATAGCTAAATTACCTTAACTAATAAAAAAATACAAGTCTCTAACATGAACTACTGAGAGTGCTAGATTTAGAGTTTATTTACAGAGTATCTACAAAATTCAAAATCAAGAATCCAAAACAATAAGTTGAAAAGCCAATTGTTGAGTCAATGCCAGTCACAAAATCAAATTACAATCAAAAGCATGGTTGAGTTGGGTATGAGAAGGGGCAAGTCTGGTACTGTCATCTGATGGTGTCCTTTTAAACATGGCACCATCCTCATGCACGCTTTCACTTGCTGTAGCACACACACTGGTAAAATACACCCCCTTAGGTAGGGAAAACAACATAAAAATAAAATATCACAGCAATTAGAAAAAGACATTATGACCAGGGGGCCATATCACTGTGCATTGCACTGTTTCGTGAAACAAACAAAAACCTTAAGTTCAATCTGATGTGTGCACCATTCATGCATCATAGTCTATTCAAGCTGTTCTCTCTGTCACTACCAGTTATAACCAAAAATGTGTTTTGTGAAGTCATGACCTTGACTTTTAGGCAAATTAAATTATCCATTTGATCAATTTTGAGACCAAGTGAAAGACTGTACTATGTTAGACAAAAATCTCTTGACATTCAAAAGAACACATTTAAACAAGGTCACAGTGATCTTGACATTTGACCCTTGACCACTGTGATCTCTTCTGTTCATCTCTGGGTCTAAGTGAACATTTGTGTCAAATCTCGTGTGACTCTTTAAATGTAATCAGCACCCTGCTCATTTTTGAAACTGACCGTGGCCTTGACCTTTTTCCTCGAAGGTCACAGTGACTCATTTAGTATACGGCATTTTTAACCTCACTACATAACTAGAAATGTATATATGTTAATGTACAATAATTTCAGATCCCACCAATCTTCAAAGTCAAAGTCAAGGTCAAGGTCATTTAACCCTATAATGCAGTGTGCATCATATTTGATGCACACATTTCTTAGACCTATTGCATCATCATATGGTAAAATCTCTGCTCAAAACCCTGTTGAATACAATCTGTTACTTGTCTTTTGCCCCCAGGTGCAGGTGAATTATGTTTAATGCCCACTGTGTCAAATATGAAACAAATAAAAAAACATTGATGCAAATTATTTTTGTTTATTTTAATTTCATTTTGTTAAAGGGGCAAATAAAGGCTTCAGATTTTTTTTTAAAAATCTGAATTTTCTGTGCATTATTTCTTGGGTCAGACTTTATAGGGTTAAACTGGTGTGAATGTGGTCAGGTTCACCAGAAAGCACCAAGATTCTGAGATTCCA
>JAQQAE010020224.1:0-10742 GCA_029823295.1 Pseudamia nigra | reverse complement strand
CTCAGTGGTTCTGTTGGGTTTACTCTCTGTATAGTCATGAGGTCTCGGCCTCGAATTGTGAAACGCCTAGAGATAATTGCCGATTATGATTGGTGCTATACAAATAAAGATTGAATTGAATTTTAACTTTTTTGTTTCAGTGCCTAGTGGACACTGACAGTACAGCAGTTTTTGACACTTCTACATTTGACTGAACAGCTCTGCCATGGAGGTTGGCTGATGTACACTGCAAGGACATAGATGCAGAAGGAAAGTGTGTATTTTCAAATTCAGGCACCACTCCCCTGATCCCAGGGGGGTGGTGCCTTATAGTGCATTATAGTGCATTATAGTGCTGTACAAAGGGAAAATGTTACAACTATTTATACACGGAAACCGAGAAAAGTGACAAAAGCCTTTAGTCTTTTTCTTGATTTTTTAATTATTTTTTATTTGTTTTCCTCATTTTTTAATGATTTCTTTTCAATGCTGATTAATTTCAGTATTATATTTTTATGTATTATTCATTTTGCTGAATCTTTTGTCAATATTTCTTGATTTTTCTGACCAACTTAGTAATTTTTCTTAATTCTTTAGTTCATTTCCAATCATATTCTGTTGATTTTTGTTTATTTTCTTTTTTTTTTGTACATTTCTTGCTGATTTGTTCAAATTTCTTTGTTTTGGCACTGATTTTGGTTTTTTAATTCTTTTTTTTTATTTTGTTGAGTTACTCCTTATTTATTTCTAATGTATTTTGGGTCTAAACACCAGGAAAAACAAAGAGCAGTAAACACATTTTGTATTGGTTTTATCTGGATTTCATGCTTAGTGCAAATGTGACATCTGATTTTCCTTGGCAAGGCAGCATACATGTTCTCTTTATCACATAAAACTTGAAGTCAGTGAGTGCAAGCTGTCTGAAAGACACCTCAGGACAACTTTCTCAGCATTATTTAATAGTAGACAGCTGACCTGATGTCCATGCTAAAACTGCTACTTCAACAGCCAAATATGATTAAGAATTAATAAGTGCCTCAGTCAACCAAAGCCCAAAGTTATTTTCCTGCCTTGAGGACATAACATACAAAATCTAAGCTGTTTCCTCATCCGCTAAGCTTCAGTGGAATCGCTCCTGGCAGCCAGACAGCCTATTAAACAGTGAATGAAGAGCAGCAGCAGATAAGGAGACAGTTTCACTCATTATCTTTCCACTGAGGAGATGAATATCCTCAGCATGTTTGGCTTTTCAGTGTGGGTTTTTCTAATCGCGACCATAATAAGCATCACACCCGCATAAGTACAAAAACACAGATACAAGCACAGACACGCTCACATTTAAATTTCATTCTGAGTCATCTGAGAGTATGATTAATCTGATCGGAGTAATTAAAAGCGTAATGGGTTCGTCTGGCCTGGGTAAGTGCAGGTGAGTATTGCTGTGATTGTGTTTGCATTCTTCAGGAGAACAAAAGGGCCCTGCAGGCTAATCACTGCAGGAGAGCTCAATCAAAGTGCATCATCATCAGCAGCACAGTGCATCATCATCATCGGCCAATGAGAGCCACTCAGACAATTCGTCAACATAATGCATGGGGTAAAAATACCTGCTTTTAGGTACATGATGGGACATACAGGTAGCAAAAGTTCACCCATTACTGACTCATGCAGAAGCACAAACTTAAGTAACTTGTACTTTGTACTTAAAATAAAGCAGAGGCCTGTGACAGATATTTCTACCGACAGGTCGTGTGCAAAGCAAACTGACCCTCATATATTAATATAATGAGAACTATTAAATATTCAAATTTCAAAGCTAATAAAAACAGCACAGTATACAGTACTGAAAATAATGTGCTTTAACTTCATTCCAATATGCAAATCAGCATTTGTCATCATTCATGTTTCATCTGATTGTGTTTTGCCTAATTTTCATTACTGACTTTTCTTGTTCTTTTCGGTCATTTTCACCTTGTTGTCAGTTTTATTTGCTTCCTTTCATTATGTCTGGGAAGCATCAGACGTGTTCCAGTCTTTCAGAGGACAAAGCTTTTTGGACAAATGGATGAAATTCTAAGCAAAAAAAAAAACTCTACACTACTTCTCTATTTCTATCGTCTCCTCCATCAGTGGCTTTGATTAGGCCAGCAACTAGTAATGGTTTCTATTGTTAATTCATATTACTTTTTTTAAATTACCTCCACCGATGAGGTTATGTGATCATGTTGGTATGTCAATTCATTAGCAGGATTATGCAACTAATGCAATTCATTAGCAGGATTATGCAACTAATGCAATTCATTAGCAGGATTATGCAAAAACTACAGGATGAATTTTGGTGAAAATTTCACCAGAGGTAGCCCGTGGGCCAAGGAGGAACCTGTTAAATTTTGGAGATGATCCAGGACAGGATGCTGATTCTGGATCAATTTATCACTTTTTTTAACATTGCGAGATAGGGCCATTCACCAAAATGCAAATGGGTGTATGAGCTCATGCACCTATGCGTCATGTTGTCTGGCAGGTCACCTGTCTAATCATTTATAACTGTCCACTACAAATGATCGGCTACTAGCTAGTTTCCCAACATCGTAGACTGCACCTGGAAGCATTGACATTCGCTCAATTAATCACCGCGGCTCTAGCTCAGATAGCATGCTATTACATTAAACAGGACTACTACATGTAAGTGGACAAGTTTGAAGATCCACTAACTTACAGCAAATTATAAATATTGAATTAAGGTAATGATGAAACAAACAAGGACATACAGGAACTTGATAACTCTTAATCATTGTCTGAGCTTTAGGTGTGGTGTTTTCACTCAAACAGAAGGTTAAAATATAGTAATTGCTACTAATACGTATGCACGAGTGATCAACTGATATGGGTTTTTCAGGGCCGATACCGATACTGATTATTAGTAGTTAAGGAGGCTGATAACCAATATTTCATTTGCGGTAAAAGTGTAAAAATTGGTGTAAAAATGTTGAATAATACAAAACACTTAACTTGGTTTAAATACCTAAAGCATGTTTATTTAACTAAATAAATAAAAAATAAATAGCTCCAGAAGTGCATTGAGTTCTAGACTCACAAGTTATTGTAATAGTCGTGAGCTGTAGAGTTTTTTCATGCGACTTTCACAGAAACACACACTATTCTCCACATTACATGTATTCTCCCCATTGATAATACATAGTCTGCTGAGTGTTTACAGCCAGACCGGACAACTAATGTTATGCTAAAAACTAATCAGCCTCCACCTTAACGTGTTTCCCTACAATAAAACAAGTGAATTGAGTTTTTTAAGTGCGCTCTCTCAATCACACTCACATACTTTTACTATCACGGACTGTTTGACTGTCGATATGATCAGCAGCTTCTTTCAACTAATTCACAGACATGTCGAAAGGTACGTAGGTAAACATAGCGGAAGCTAATGTTTACTCCGCTCTTATGTTATTCTGCTGCACACTGTAACATTAGTAGATGTAGAGCACTGGGATGCTTATTACAATTTCGGGAGAGTTTTCTGTGTTCACCTTCGACCTGTCTTTGCTCTTGGGAGCTTGTCCACACGAGAAAACCACCGATACCGATATACGTCAAAATTCCAAATATCTGTGCTGATAATCGGCCCAGCTGATAATCGGTCAACCTCTAGTATACACTAATATACAAACTTATTTGTGGTACATTTGAAGGGAAACCTGGCCAGCATCAAGTGTTCCCATCAAATTTCAAAACATGGTAATAGGGTTAAAAGGATAAAAATGCTGTGCACTCCCACACAAAGTGGAACACCTAGCCACCTTAACTATTTATCTGTATGCTATTGTTCAAATGTTTGCTCAAACTTGTTTTACACTGCAGCATAATAATACATAACCTAGATTTTAATCTATAGCCACTAACCTACATTTCGCTGCATAATGATCCTGCTGTGTAAAGTAATAGCGGCCTTTGGGAAAACAGACGGCCTCTTTCATTTTTTCCTTACGTGCAGGGAGAGACTCCTGTGTATAGAGACAGAGAATTTAGAGGACCAGTGGCAGGTATAGCAGGTCTTTGCCAAGCTCATCAATCAGATGCTTAATGAGGACTTTTACAGTATCTCTCACTATATATAGCAAGGTCTGCAAGCTTGAGACAGCAGCGGGACATGATTTTAAAAACATATATGATGAAAGGACGACACGCCTGTGTTTGAACAAAAGGAAAAAAGTGTAAGAGGAAGGGTGGTTGGTATTTCAACGTTACTTATAATTATTGGTTAGTTTCTGTTAGTTATTGCTGTTTAACACAACAGTCCCAAACAAAGATAACAAAGTAACAAATTGAAGCAGCAGTAAATAATGTGGTATAATTAATGTTTGACAAAGGACGCTTTGAAGAGTGGTATAACAGCTTCATCTGCTGGGCTGCCTCACACAGCATTAGTACCACTGTGGCAAGGTTAGCAAGTGTGTAGTACATCTTTCATGTGGCAGCTTGAAAAATGTCCACTTTTAACAACAGGAGGTCGTCTGATGTGTCTTGCGACTACTGCAAATTCCTGATGTCAAAACATGTTCAGATCATGTTCAGCTACAGATGTCTGACCTTGCTGTATGCCTGGGTCTCTGTCAGATAAGCCCCATGTTAGCAAAAATAGGGGGCTATTAGAACCATGAAGTGATGCTCTGCATGTAAACAAAAACTGTGAAAAGGGATGAAACTTGTCTCACAATTTATTAACAGAAAATGTATGAAATGGTGTGATGTAACAGCGCAATACAAATGTATTAGACCTCTTATCCTATTTGTGTCAAAGATCATCCAGCATCATTGACTCTTTCCTTTTTAGTGAGTTCTGAACGAGTGATCTACCAATATGGGTTTTCCAGAACCAACACCAATACCAATTATTAGTAGGTATTTGGAGCTGATATTTATTTGCAGCAAAAGTGTAAAAATTGGCATAAAAATGTTGAATAATACAAACACGTAACTTGGTTTAAATGCCTAAAGCATGTTTATTCAACCAAACAAATAGAAAATAAAAAGCTCCAGAACTGCATGGATCCTAGACTCACAAGTTATTATAGTAGTCGTGAGCTGTAGCATTTTTCACGTGACTTTCACACAAACACACACTATTCTCTACATTAAATACATTCTCCCCATTGATAATACATAGTCTGCTGAGTGCAGGACCGGTGAGCTAATGTTATGGTAAAAGCTAGTCAGCCTTCATGTCAGCGTACTTCCCTGTAACAAAACAAGACTGAATTGAATTTCTTAGGCGCTCGCTCTCAATCACACACAGGCTTCTACAATCACAGACTGTTTCCACATCGATATCACCAACAGCATTGTTTCAAGTAATTCACAGACATGTTGGGAGGTGCTACAAGCTTAACAGAGCTGAGGCTAATGTTATTCTGCTGCACACTGTAACATTAGTAGTAGTGAGATATAGAGCACTGGGATGTTTATTACAATTTCGGGAGAGTTTTGTACATTTACGGTACCTTTGACACATGTGTTTGCGCTCCGGACAGAGCGAACACGTCCTTTCTCGTGTGGAGAACCACACAACAAAACTTTGCGTCTCCACCGTGTGTGTGTGTGTGAGAGGACAGTTTCCGCTTCAGTGGCTCTGCCACTTACGCATACTGTGGCTTGTTCAACCAATCAGATGGCGCCGTGGGCGGACCAATGCTGGAGACAGAAGTGGCAGGAGAGAGAGAGGGGCAGCGGTGTCTGAGCCGAAATGAAACAGTTTTTAATTGATTTCTTGATATCAGCACATCGGAAAAAAAAAAAACACTGATACAATACAAATATCGGTGCCGCTAATCGGCCCAGCCAATAATCAGTTGACCTCTATTCTGAATATTTAACCATTTTGCACAGGACTGACAACTTTCAAACTGAATTCATGTTTTTAAACCAAAGATGAGCCAGATAAGAGAGAACTTAATATAAAAACTACAGGATGGATTTCGATGAAATTTTTAGCCCTCGGACCAAGGATGAACCCATTAAATTTTGGAGATTATCCAGGTTGGGATGTGGATTCTGGATCAATTTATCTCTTTCTTTTACAACGTCAGATAGGGCCATTCATACTGTAAAAATCTGTCCAATAGTTTTTTTTGTAATCCTGCTAACAAACGGACAAACCCACATAATCATATGGTGATTTTGTTGACTGGCTGTTCAAAAAATTACAGTTTGGGTGTACAACAGCCTTGGCGGAGGTATGCACTCTCTGAGTACATACCTTTAGTCCATTAACCATTTCACAGTCAACTGCGGAAGACAAACATGATGGGATGTACAAGACTCTGCTTGTTGTTTTACATTGATCTGATGCGTTAAATTACTGTAAATCCTCCTAAAGTTGGAATCTTCAGATAATAGTGCTTTTCACTTTTAACGGATTACTGCAACAATACACCAACAACAGTGAGATGGGTCATTGGACAAGATGAGAAAGGAGAGCAAATGATACAAAAGAGAGACATGAAAAAACTGCGTAAACAAGAAATTTACAAAGAGAGTCTACAAGGTTTTCTACAGTGGTCCTCCTCAGGGATGGACCCCACTCTTCAACGCTTCATCCTTTCAACTGTCTCAGAGCTGTGTGAGGATCCCAGAATACACATGGCGGGTGCTAAAATAGGCTTTGGGCTGGGTGATAAATTAGCCCAGTCGTATTTGGGAGCGAAGAAGCGATAGAGAGAGGAAAAAGAGAGAAAAAGATTAGAGAGCAACAGTGAGAGAGACAGAAAATAGCTCCGAATGTTTAATCACAGCTTGATCTAATACAGCGAAGGGCTCTGTATTAGAGCCCTGCACTCGGGACGGACTCGGGGGCTCTTGTTCAGATCTGCTCATCCATCATAACCCCTGAATGTGTTTATGTGTGTGTCCATATGATTTGATTATGGACACATGATAAAGGGCTCCACGGGCTCAGAGATAAAGCTGCTGTTAACAGATTGAGGACAATCTGGAGACAAGGGCACGCATATAAACATAGACCTACAAAATGAAAAAGGCACGCTGGTTCAGCATATTCAAATTACTGATAGTTTTCTGGCCTCAGTTTGCTGCTTTGTTGCTTCATCAAAATAGATTTTTTGACTTTTATTTAACTGGACAAGTCATTAGGAGCACATTCTTATTTATTCTTACTCATTCATTCTCATTTTTTAAGTAATTTATTGATCAAGAATCAATGTCTATTGCTTCAGGCATAGCAAACTGCATCTTTTCTTTATCTAATGCCATCAGAACTGAGTACCTTTCATTTTAGCTGTTAGTAAAACAAAACAAGGCATCTGTTATTAAACAGCTTATCAGTGCAATAACCCTGTTCAGGTGATTTGTTAAACATATGGACATAGAGCCCACTCATGTACCATTGTTATAAATGCAGAATAGTGTCCGTGCTTGGAAATGTGCTTGGCCTCACCATGAAAAAAACAACAGGGCTCAATCTGTGAAAGGGATTAGAATGATCCATTTGACATCCCACTAGTGGACAGATGAATTCGAGTAGAAAAAACATCATGACATTGGCCAGTTGACATTGTTAAATACTCTGCTGCATGTTTAAGTGAAAAAGTGTGATTATTATGGGTAATATTGTGATTGTGATTTGAGCCTATTTGACTGATTGGCTGTCAAGTAAAGTAAATACTGTATATTACTCATTTAGAGATGTCAAATCAAATGTACAAAATACCATACAAATACAGAAACTTAAAAGTTCCAAAAATGCAAGATGTGACTATTTTTTACACTACTAAGTTACAGTACAAGAGAAGTTGTGCTTTTTGTTTATGCAACAGAGAGGACCCTAAAACGTCCTTAATGCTGACCTTTAATGCTGGGTTCCAGAAAACTTGGAAGCTGCAAGTTTCCCACCTCCAGCTGGGAAAAGTTCCCTGCACCACCACTTGAAGTCGAAGTTCCTGCTCAGAAGGTCGAGGCAAATTGATGTACTCTGACTGTCCGAGATATAGCAACCTGACGTCACAGAAAAACGGCAGTGCCTTCGGAGATTCACTGTGAGTGCTAAAAATGTATGACTTGACCTAAACACTAGATTTATCTCTATTTACTGATTACACCAGACATCACAATTTAATATGCCTTTTTGGGATGTAAAAATGTCTCTTGAAAGAGCTAATAAATATTAGCTTATCATGGTCAGCCATGATTTTTATTTACATCTGACTTCATTTGCCTGGAACGAATTGAGGTCCCAACTCATACATTCTGACTTCCCAGTCTGAATGCAACATGAATCACAGCCTTCTGCGTTGGAATGATTTTGCTGTAACTTTCTACTTACAGCAAGTCTCCTGACCATTTTTCTGACCCTAAACAAGTTGTCTCTATGTGCAAACCTGGCCAAACCTTAGCCATGACCTTGTCACCTTTTCACTTCATATATACAGATCTAACAATCTATGCACCACATTTTGTGTTTGGTGAGTAAATCTCAGAGGGTTGTGCTGACACACTCACAGGTGTCAGAACTGTTTAGACTAAAGTAGTCATGAAGTAAAAATTGCTGCCTGCATCTGAGTCTGACACAGAATTAATGGTGCATTCAGAGTACCTCGTTAACTCTGAAATCTCTATCATTTTGCACCGCAGCAGAAGAGCTCAAGTCACCTCTGAAAGTAACCTCTAATAAATGTGTTCTTTTTAGTTTTTGGTGGAGTGTGTACAAAGCAAAACTATATTTCACACTATGATGATTGATCCATCCATTAGCTTCTGCTTAACCAGGTCCGGGTCACAGGGGTAGCAGCCTAAGCTCTGATGAATAAATGTTCAATTAATCAGTGGTTCACACATGCTCTGGACTGAGCAGGGCAAACCAAACAGATCATGGATCAACTATGGCCCATTGCACCACTTTTGTAGAACATGCTACAATATGCCAAAGTGCTCTCACGATATCCTGATTTCCTTCTACGCTGAAAAGTGCAGACATTCAGCTGGTACTGCATGAGACAAGGAGCCATTTAATCAGCAGCTCAATGGCAGAATGGTTTTATGGGGCAGATCCAACCCCACTTATCAACTCTCTCACACAGACTTGCATAATTCTGAACTCGCGCTGTATTCCACTCATGCTTATTAAATAATTACCTTATCCTTGTTCTAATTTAAAATTCACAATGCAGTGCATCTCGGTATGTGCCAGCAGACTAGTAGAGCTGCATAACCACGTGATGCCATGCCGCTGTAAAACATGTAATCCACAGCCCCCCCCCCACACAGTTCAAAGTGTCATCCAGTACATCTACTGTACATATGACGTTACAGTAAATCTGCACTGCTGTGGATTCATTATTCATCTCCACCATTAAATTAAACATAAGCAGGGACCTCCATGAAATCAACAGGTCCCTTATGACCACTTCATTATCAGCCTGGGTCCTGGGAGTACCTGCGCATTACTGTATGTGTGCAGAAAATATGCATATTTCTCATACCCTACTGAAACTTTAATGGTAAAAAAAATGATATATCTACAGTTACAGTATGTGAAAATTTATTTACCCCCTTCCGGACTTCTTACTTTTTTTGTATATTTGTCACATTTAAATGTTATCTGTCATCTTGCAAAAGGGTAACAAAGCGATTTCTAGGGCTTTGAGACTCTAGCAAACCATGGTGAGAGGCAAAATTTGTATCAGCGGTGAACCTTCCCGGGAATGGCCGGTCTATTAAAATTATTTCAAGAATGACTCATCCAGGAGGTCACAAAAGAACCCAGAACAACACTCTGAAGAACTACAAGGCTCACTTTCTTCAGTTAAAGTCAGTGTTCATGATTCAGTAATAAGAAAGAGACTGGGCAAAAAATGGCATCCATGGGAGAGGATGGCCAAGGCGCAGCTCATATTTGCTAAAAAACGTCTTGATGATCCACAAGAATTTTGGGAAAAAAGTCTAGTTTAACTTTTTGGAAGGTGTGTGTCCCATTGCATCTGACATAAAACTAGTACAGCATTTCATAAAATACTATACCAACAGTCAAATACAGTGGTGGTATGTGATGGTCTGGGGTTGCTTTGCTGCTTCAGAACCTGAACGAGTTACTGTAATTGATGGAATGAGTTCTGCTCTGTACCAGAAAATTCTGAGGGAGAATGTCTGGACATCATTTCAAGACCTCAAACTCAAGAGCACTTCAGTTATGCAGCAGGACAAAGATCCAAGACATACCAGCACGTCCACCTCTCAATGACTCAAAACAGCAAAGTGAAGGTTTTGGACTGGCCTAAACAATGTCTGGACTTAAATCTGATTGAGATGCTGGGCATGACCTTAAAGATAAGACATTATTTATCCCACACTGGGGAAATTTCTTTGTGACAGCAGCATACAGCACTGAAACAAACCATTCTAGCTCAAAAACCCTGACGGTGTGGCTGAAAATTCTTCGGAGAAGAGTGAGAGAGAAAATTCCTCCACAGTGATGTGAAAGATGAATTGGCCAGTGATTGCAAAAGCTTGATTGCAGTTGTTGCTGCCAAAGGTGGCACAAGCAGTTATTAGGTTAAGGGGGCACATACTTTGTCACACAAGGCCCTGTAGGTTGGATACATTTTCCTTTGATAGAAACCACAATTTAAAAACTGCTGTTTGTATTTATTTTTGACTACTGTATTTTCCGCACTATAAGGCGCACCGGATTATAAGGCGCACCATCCAAAAATGTCACATTTTTAATTTTTTTCCAT
>JAQQAE010020223.1:0-10742 GCA_029823295.1 Pseudamia nigra | reverse complement strand
GAATCTTGTTAAAGTCGAGGGTCATATGGATTCCACTCAATATCAGCAAACTCTTGAGAATAATGTTCAAGAATCAGTCACAAAGGTGAAGTTATGCCGGGGCTGAATATTTCAACAAGACAATGACCCAAAGCACTGCTCAAAATCTACTCAGGCATTCATGCAGTGGAACAAGTACAATTTTCTAGAATGGCCATCCCAGTCCCCAGACCCGAATATCATCGGAAATCTGTGGGATGATTTGAAGCAGGCCGTGCTCAATTGCCATCACACCTAACTGAACTGGAAATGTTTTGTAAGGAGGAATGGCCCGAAATACCTTCATCCAGAATCCAGACGCTGAAGGAAGTGCCCAGAGGCTGTTATTTTTGAGAAAGGAGGCTCTGCTAAGTATTGATGCTATTTTTCTATTGGGGTTCCCAAATCAAGATTCAAGATTCAAGAGTCTTTATTGTCATTATGTTCACACATAACAAAATTTTGTGCAAGTCTCTCAGCATTAAAAGGTGCAAATATGCTAGAATTAAAAGGTGCAAAATAGGCTAAAAATGTATAAGCAGTACAAGATTTAACTTAAACTTAACTAAAACTATAGTTAAAAATACAAAATAGAAATACAGTCTCTGTACAGATGAATGAAATGAAATTGTAATTGGGAGATATACAATATGTACATAGAGGCACTGTGAGGTGGGATAATAAATAATAATAAGTAGTAACAGTTTAAGTGAGTGGGCTAGAATGAAGAGTCCTAAGTGGTACCAGAATGTAAATGAAGTGAAGTGTGACACAGTCATTCATGTCCCCATTTCAAAGGATTGTTGGCTGTGTGGGTGTGTTTGTGTGTCAGTAGCATGCACCCGTCTAATTTTTTAATGCATATTGCACATTTTCTGTTCATCCAATAAACCTCATTTCACTGCTGAAATATTACTGTGTCCATCAGTTATTTGATAAATCAACATGAACATGCTGATCCAAACACCTACCGATTTATAAATGAAGGTAAGAGAACTTGTCAGGGGTGCCCAAACTTTTTCATACGACTGTAGAATAGCCAGAGAGAACATCTGGGCAGATGCTCTATAATTCATGTAACACTTATTGTGAATGACAAGAAGATGCGGACTCAAGAGCAATTAATCAGTAATGGAGATGTCAGAAGTTCACAACAACACAGTGAGACTTTATGTGTGCGGGGAGGCACAAAATCCCTGCACAGTACAGTACACAAAAAAGAAAACATATATATAAATCACTTTGAGGAGATGGAAACATGACCACCATAAGACAAGGAAACCCATCCCTGCTTTAATCTTCAACCCAGCACACGGACAGAGATGAACATGTATTGCTGCAGACGCTGCGCAACGTGAGGCCTTCATTAGACCCTGTGTAGTCGTGTCCATTGAAGCACAGGGATCCGTCTAAGATTGATTGCAGTGGACCAGATATCAGTGAGGAGACCTCTCCCACATTCTGCTGCTGGTCCAAACCCAATAGTGCTTTGCTACGGAGCAGCTTAGGGACCCCCACTCTACACAGAAGCAATAACATCTGATAAATTGCCTTTCCTGGCACGATTATACACCGGGGTGTTCCCCACGGTCTTTGGGAGCAGTGTTTTAGAACTTCAGCACTGTGGGAAGGTAGTAAAAGTGGAGCAATTTGTTATAAAGATGGACAAGCAATGATAGGCTTAAATCATGCGATGTATAGAATGCAATTCCACAGTACATTTTATATTTTTGTACCAGGCACTACCTTCTCAGGCAGATTACATTAGCCATAAAAAGTGAGCAGGAGGAATTTATTGTCAGGATATGACCATGTGAAAATCTGTTTCTCTGGGTAGGAATTAAAAAAAAGTCTTGTAAGACAACACTATGGTCAGCCATATGGTGTTTTTTTTTCAAAATACAATGTGCTATCAATCACATATTTCTTTATTTCTTCATACCCACAGTTGCCCTGTCCATCAGGTTGACACAAAATAAAAGAGAATACGCAGATTTTTCTATCCTAAAATGTATGCTACAGTGTTCTTCGCCCTCGGGGTGCCTCAGAATGGTCCGTGTTGTTTTTCCAGGCCTTAAATAACTCAAGCCCCCAGCATCAGAAAGCTAGCTGACATTCAGACCCTGGAGTGTCTCAAAGGTTTTCCAAAGGCTTGGCCTGCACATGGGTTCACTGAAACAATGCAAAGTGATGTGGCTATGAGGGGAATGTCTGCCAAAACTGTTGGGTGCACTTTAATTATGGAGAGGGATTGTGCAACCCGCCTGACTGCCTTGACATTATTCAAAAGTAATTAGTTGCTTGTTATTTTAATTATGGATGAAAGGACACAAGAACAGAATTAACTCTGAAATGGGATTGCTGAATAGACAGAGGGCGAAGCAGAAAAAACGGGAAGGAATTTTCCACTGGCATTTTCATATGTTGGTCATGTCTTGCATGCAATGCACACAATTTTATTCAAATGTAATGTTATCTGAGGTGCAGGGCAAATGATTCAGGGGACTATTAATGGAAGGTAATATTCATAATTATATTTTCATTCAGGTATTGTCCTGAAGCTAGGAATGGTGGTATTTTCAGTTTATTGGATTGAGGAATTAATACATACGGAGGACGCAGATCTTCTACTGAGTGCCATGTTGCACTGTTATAGCTCAAACAAACCAAACGCTGGCACCAGGGAGGCCCTCGTATGTTTCTGACGTCACTGACTGTTCTCTATCCGACTTGTCTGGAGGGGGGGCTGTGGTAGTATTCACCTGGTTGAGTTGGTTTAACTAAAACCTGCACAAGACCCCTGTAATCATACCTACTTTGTTACATAACTAGTATTACAAAATATTGCATCAAGGTATATTTTAGTTTATTTATTTAAGTTCTTTCACACATGGCGTCCACTACAGTTCTCTGCAAAGGTAAACTAACAATAATGAGGTGATATGAAATTTGTAGAATTGAATTAAGGCAAAAAAGCTAAGTAAAATGCAATAAGTCAGTGAGAATTTTGATTTAAAATGAACAAAATAATCATGAAAAACAATCAAAATAAGAAGCAAAAGGTACAAAATCGTAAAGAAAATGAACAGAAGTTAAAAAACAAAACAAAAAGAGCAAGAGCATGCAAGATTGAACAAAAATAGAAATTGAGTTTTTTTGTCTGTTTTACTGTAAACGGCTGAGTTACTGCACTTACTATACGATAATGTAAAAAACAAGATTTATACTGTTTTTAGTATTAAACCATACTCATGATTGTATTTCGGTGAACAGGCACGCCCATGGACATAATTTAAACATTCAAAACGATCACGGCTGAATATGTCATATTCCCAGTTTTTAATACAGTGGAACCTCGGGTAATGAGATTAATCTGTTCCAGCTTCATGTTCATTGAGCAAAAAACTCGTTAGACTGGACTGGTTTTCCCATCGGAAAACATGTAAAACCAATGAATCCATTCCAAGTCCCATCAAAGCTCCCAGATAAAGTATGTAAACACACCCGTATGTGCACATTCATTCATTATTGTTATTTGAAAAGGAAGTTATGTTATCTATCTGAAAAGGAATGCATGAAATTAGTTCTAAAAATGATTTACCCTGGCTTATGATGAATGTTGTCTGTGCAGCGTGTGTTTTTTGGTCCGAGGTCCCGCATGCCTCCGGTAGGCTGTGTTTACAGATGCCGGCGGAGGCTACTGTTGTTAGCAGGTTGTAAGCTTAGTAGCTTGTGTTGTTAGCACATGCTGTGGACTGTAGTCTGGGTGCATGTGCCTGTAATTGAGCTGGTTTCGTGTTATCCCCGCTCGAGTAACTCTGGTTTAGCGTTGCGTGCTGCACGCGGTTTGTAGGCTTTTGTTTACCAATGTTGTCTGAGGCTATTGTTATTAGCAGGTTGCTAGCTTGGTATTAGCTAGCTAGCAACTTGTTTTGGTCTCACTTACGGGAACGGCACACCCACTTCCAGGTGCGTGATAGCTCACTTCTGGGTCTATCTCGTTCGTTACACGAATTTTTGTTTGCTAGACGGGACAAAATTTTGGCCGATTTCTCCTTTGCAACCCGAAAATTTTGTTGGTAGAAGTGTTTGATATGCGAGGTTCCACCGTAATTCAAGCATGAAAGGGTTAAATCATACTCATAAGTCTCACATTGGCGTATTACAACCGTAAAGAAAAACAATATGGTACAGTATCCCTACTATTCACATGAGTCTGGAAGACAAAGTCATTTTCATATGGCTGCCAGTGAATGGAAAAATGAAATTAATTAATCACACAGTTTGCTACAATTAATCATGATCAATCTTTTTTCATTTATTAAGAACAAAGCAATGTTCTGCTGAGATGTTTTTGCTTTTTTACACTTGGTTCATTGTTTTCATCAGTAACTAATGTAATTTGTTTCGAAATGTGCTAAGACTTATACTTTTACATTTAATTGACTTTGAAAAGTAAATGCTACAGAAGTTGTCAGCGAGGTGGGTCAAATGTAACATAGGATTTCATCACTTTTTCCTTGATGTATGAGTTATTGTGCATTAATTACATTAAAAATTATTAATCTAGTTAATCACGCAAATTGATTAATCTTTATTAATGCATTAATTTTGACCAGTTGTGGTCTCTTTCATTCAATATGAATGATTGGTTCAGTTTGTTGAATGTTTCTAGTAGTTTTTTTGATGTGCATGGGCGTCCAGAACATCCTCTCCACCTCCATCTTATAGCATTATTCTATTGTTGAACAGCCGTACCTAAAACAGTTTTTTGTCTCTCCTGTGTCCTCTGACTTTAAATGGTCGAGACAGTTGCCCACCTACCCAGAGCCTGGTTCTGCCCCCATTGTTCTAGGAGGTTCTGACGGATTTGCTCTTGATGTAGTCTTTTAAAGCTGGATCATGCTTGCTGCTGTATTAATACAGTTGAGTTTGATTGAACTGAATCAGATTGAATTAATGTCCTGGTAAACTTCAAAATGTAGAATTCAAAGTTTAAACTACCCAATCATAGCCAAGCTAAAATGAGCCTACCCCTACGAGCCAATTGCTAGTATTCCAAATTTTTCTCTTTTTTTCACAAAAAGGACAATGAAATGTGCATTGTCTTGTTTACAGCAGTGTTGCATCAAAATCTGATCCTATGTCACCTCAGGAATGATTTCTGTTGCTTTCTGAATAAAACACAATTAAATTGGAGCATATAAGGCAGAGTTACAAAAAGGAAAACATCAAAAAAATCTTAATAGACACATTTAAGCAGTACAGATATAAATGTCAGTATGATTTGGGACCAGTGAGGCAGAGCTGTCGAGTGTTTCTCACTTACTCCACAACTGACTGTAATGAAAACATGGGGCTTCAGTCACCAGAGAAAGTGCCTTTCCACAGCCATCTGGCCCGAGTGGACAGTGAAGTGCGAATTTCTCGGGAGCAGCCAAGGCCAAGATGGATGTGCTGAGATTCTCGACACTGTGCCAGGTTGGCTGACTAAAGGAGCAGTCAACCATTTTGGGGTCTATCGCTGTCATTACCAGACCAGAAGATCTATAATAAATCCATTAGTGTTACATAATAGAAAAGAAATGTGTCTCACTCATTCTACTGAGATGCCAAACAATGCAGTTTCTCAGACAAATCTGTATGGAATGTGAACAAAATATGTAGGGGTAAAAAAGCATGTTACTATTTTCTCAGGCTGCACAGCACAAAATACATGTGTCTATTATTATTAGGCTTTATTTTCACATTCATGTCACAAACATATTGTTGCGGAATTTTTGTCCTAACAAATAAGAAACCAGATTACACTCATTTGTTTGTGTCAAAGTTAATGAAAATAAAAAAGGAAGAAATCCCAAAGTCATGGGTTACACGTCGGTCATTCCTTGCCATTTCAACAAATTTTCAGAACATCCCATGTATTTTGGTCGCAAAAAATTCTGAACATTTTACCAGTTATGCCTTATTTATCCAATAGGAGAAATATAAAATTTCAAATGAGGACTTTTTGAGATATGGCCAAATAAGTGAGGGGGTTATGGGTTGATTTTGGTGGGCGTCAATTTTTTATCTAATTTCAATTGTCACTATCTTAGGAACTACATGGCTTAGAGAACTGAAATTTTGTATCTTCATAAACCCTCATCTGCTGTCTGAGAATGCAGATTTGTTACAAGCCCTGCAGAAACGGCAAAAATAACATTTGGGTCACACGCTTGACCATGTTTTGAAACCATATTTGTATCTGCACCAGGCTTTTAATCTTTTCATAGTGATGAGATGCCTAGATGGGCTGTAAACAACACTAAATATTAAACACATCTATGCAGTGGTTTTTGGGTAATGTTCTCCTCCATTCCCCATTGAATTGTTTTGGGTTAGATTTTCATTCAGCCATAACTCCATATAGGAATGTATGAAAAAAATCTGATTTCAAAGACTCTTTTTTTTATTTATAAAACTATTTGGCTTTATTTGACTTCTTCATTGTTATTGTTGTTTATATTGACTGTTATTTTTTTGACCATATCACTTGCTCTGTTGTACTATCTCTGTAAATGCTGACCCATCTTGACTTTCGGCTATAAATGTATCAGAACTTCAGGAGGTACATAAAACATGATTGATAATGCAGCATTGGTTGATCAGTCGATTGCAGGACACAAATTTAACCTACTAACCGCCGTAACACACGCCTCAACTCCAGGGTCAGTGTGGGTGGGTCTGTCTGTGCTCTGTCTCAAAAACAAATTAAGCTAGGTTCACCAAACTTGGCATACAGGTTGACCTTGCGACTAGCATCTGAGGCTGTGTTTTTGGACGCAAAACGTCAAAGCTCAAGGCCCCAGGCTCATTAAAGTTTCATGTCAGTTTTTGCATATATTTATCGATGTATTACTGTATTTTCCGGATTACAAGTCGTGTTTTTTTGCATAGTCTGGCTGGGGGAGCGACTTGTATATTAAAGAATTTCAGGTATAGGGTGTTTGTCACACTGACAGCCACTGGACGTCGCTCTAGACTTGTGTACCTTCATCTGCCGCATCTATATTATTGACAATATAAAATTTAGATATTACAAGTAACAACCGTACCTGCCATCAGCTTAACACCGAATGTGCCGCCACTGACCTGGTGAGGTGAGCCATGAGCTCTTGCTTCTGGCGTCAAGTGCGGCCGAACAAATGCGACCTGTCATCCAGAGCGACTAATGCACGTTTTTTTTCTTCTTCATTATGCATTTTTTGGCTTGTGCGACTAACATTCCAGAGCGACATATAACCTGGAAAATACGGTAATTGTCAGAGGTTGGGGCACCCACCAAATTTGAACACAAGTGCATCGGAGTGGGTCCCATCTCCATTCAGTGGAATTCTGTTTTTTCTGCAGGTGTCAAAACAGCAAAAAAATTAAAGGTAGAGCATGTTTTGCATCCAGGTTTGTTCATACACCACCAGGCAAAAGTTTGGACACACCTTCTCCTTCAGTGTTTTTTTGCAGTCTCCATAACTGCGGAGATAAATTTAATAGAATTACCATGCTCAGATGGAGCCAATTTACAGCACCTCAGGTAGTGTTTGATGGTTTTAGCGACACATTCAAAGTTTTTGATATTTTTCATACTGATTGACAATCATTTCTTAAAATAATGATGGACTGTTTTCTCTTAACTCCATAGTATGGATTTGCACAGTAGTTGTAGTAGTACTAAACGGGCTATTGACTCTGTAACCATGGTTCCTCTAAAGAAGACAGCTGATGGTTTAAGAAGGCCAGAAATTACACCAACTAACTCTTGACACAGCTGTGATTTGATAACGGTCACGTGACCACTTCTTGAATCTGATGAGCATACTATGAGTGTGCAAAGCATGTTCTGGAGTGTTTTAACACTTTTTTGTTTTTTACATAATTCCGTATATGTTCTTTCACAGTTTGGATGTCTTCAGTATTAATGTGCAATATTGAAAATAATAAAAATAAAGGCAAAAACACTGCAGGAGAAGTTTAGTCCATACTTTTGACTGGTCATGTACCTGCCAACCGAACCCTTGGTTTACAGACAGAGCGAAAAAGGCTCAATGGTGAAGAGGGCAGTAGAACTCATTACAGAAGAGTGGTGATGCAGAGAAAGAAGTGTAAAGCTACATCAGTTGGTTATAGCCACATAAACTCACCCACACAATCACAAAAATTGGTCAGAAGCTTCTACAGGGAAACATAATGGAAACAGGTAACTTCTGTGTTTGTTCGTCAATGCAAGTACAAATCACTTCCACCCAAACATGGCTAGGGACATAAACACCGAGATGATGTGTTCAGAGATCAAAACAATAAAGGAAAATGGCAAACCCAGCTAAAGGCTAGGGTCTGCACCAGTAAACAATGACAGAGGGACAGATGTGCTGATTGGAAGGATTATTAATGGAGGGGTCTATATGATGACTTTAGGAAAAATGACATACTTTGTCTTTATTGTCCTTGCGTGGCTGTGAGAGTCATGGCCTCAGCTGACAGTTATACTAATACGGTCAAAGCATATTTACTGTCCAAAAGTCCGACAGTGAACAGAGTCTGTCTGATCCAGTTGACTCAATGCCAGACAGTGTTTTGTTATCCTCCCAGAAGTAACATCATGGTTCACCATGTCATCTGTTTCCAAGCAAACTTGTCCTCATCACAGAGGAGAGAGGTACAGGGGTCAGGGGTCAACTGCAGAGCCTTCAGAAGGCCTACCTTCCCCAGAGGCCAATGTTATTTCCAGTCTTGGCATGCAAAACACAAGGTTCTGGTCAAAGTCCTGTTTGATTTTTTATTTTTCTTTTGTGTGTGTGTGTGTGTGTGTGTGTGTGTGTGGGAAATGCCTCTAGGCTTGTTAACGCTCAATTTAAAATACTGTAAATGTTCTCACACCAAAATTACATTCCTGTCATTTTCATTAGTCAAACAAGAAAAAAAACCTCAGCCCTTCAAATCCCTGGCTGGATCTGTATGTACGATGTCGATGTCTGTCACACTGAAATATGTGATTAATTGTCACAGTTGTTTGATGCTGATGCATTAAGGTAAATAGCAATTCATCTACAGCATTCTAAGTTTCATCTGTCTCCTTCTGCTTGACATTTAAAAAAACATCAGAACTAAACAGTAAGCTTAAATGAGAGATTACAGCAGAGTGGTAAAGAGCTGTACAATTGGATTACACCGCTAAAACTACACACACAATTGGTGAAAAGCTGAATAAAAACCTTTCCACTGCAACTACAAATTTGTCAAAAGAAACCTGGTGGGAGTCTTTCTTACACATACTTTTGCACCCACTTACAGTTTGCCAGTCAGCATGTCGCATGTGGCTGCTGCTGATATTTTTCCTCTTCTATTTCCATTTCATTTTCTTTCACACTCTTGAGATCTTCAGATACAACAAGCTCTGAAAAGTTTGGAAATAAGCATTCAAGTTACAACCGTGGGCAACTTTGAATCATTCTCAAGTCTCTTTTCCTGCAACACTCAAGGTATGAGGTACAAAAACTTTCCTTCTACAGACTGATTAATATGCAGAGGATGAATTATAATGAGTCAGCCTTATTGAGAACTCTCAACTTCCTTGGTAGTTTTTGTCTTAGTGTCCATTATGTGCTGAACAGTATACTCTAACTTCACCGTAAGCCAGCTGGAATAGGCTCCAGTGCCCTCCCTGGACCTTTGTGAGGATTAAGGGATATAAAATGAATAATGAAATGTGAGCGCTACTGACTTGTAATAATTTGTTGGTGCTTGAAAGCTTTGGATAGGGGGCACTACTACTTGAAAAGAAAAATGCAATATCTTTATAGTGGCTGAACCGATTTCCATGAGACTTTTCATGTTTATTGACCACATGAATACTTTTCATCCTCAACTTTTGGCACAGATGGTGCTACTGCCTGTGGTGCTGTTGTTAGTGACAAGAAAAGACGTGATTGTTTGAAAAAGTTTCCTTGAATGTTGCCATGATTATTGAACGTTATGATTATCGACTCCTCCGGCGACACTAGTTACCATAGCAACATCTAATCAGACGCCAGAATGGCAGTCATTTGTCAGATTATTTGCCTTAAAGGAATTTGTCCCTTGTTGTGAGGGTTGTGTCAGGAAGGGCATCCGACGTAAAAAACCTATGCCAGATCAAACATGCGAATCATCGGTATTTGGCTGTGGCGACGCCTGAGGGGAGCAGCCGAAAGGAGAAGAAGATGATTATCTTCACCCTGTCAACTTTTGAGATAAGTGGTTGCTTCCCCAGTTCAGTAGGGGGGACTATTGTTTGTAAAGTTGAAACGCAGACTTGCTTATTACAACCATTATTAAGCTGTGCTTGAAGCTGTTATCCTGTGAGCTGCCTATCACGCAAGCTGTTGACTCTCGGAAACATGTGTTTTGATTTTGTTGTGGCTTTGGATCTGTCAGCTTCCCATAGGTTCAGAGTGGCTTTAGATGCGATGGTGAAAGAAACTGAACTCATTGACACCTTGACTTTCTTGAAAAACCGACATTTTTAAGTCTTATGATAGTCTGTCTCTAACCCACTGTTCAGTGCCTTTTTCTCACAGTTTTTGTAAAACTGCAAAAAAATTGAACCTCATAAAGATGAATTATGCGGACAACGACGCCCGGGCCACGCCTGCGTCACTTCCGGGTCGCGACACGAATGACCCGGAAGTCAGAGCGCTAGCTGCTAA
>JAQQAE010020222.1:0-10743 GCA_029823295.1 Pseudamia nigra | reverse complement strand
ACCAGTCAGTGTTGGCACAAAACCTTCAGGCTTCTGTTAGAAAACTGAAGATGAAGAGGAACTTCATCTTTCAGCACAACAATGACCCAAAGCACACATCCAAATCAACAAAGGAATGACTTCACCAGAATCAGACTGAGTCCAGCCAGACTCCAGACCTGAATCCGTTGGAACATCTGTGTGGTGATCTGAAGAGGGCTGTGCACAGGATTTGCCCTCACAATCCATCAGATTTGGAACGGTTTTGCAAAAAAGAGTGGAAAAATACTACCACATCAAGATGTGTCACGCTGATAGACTCCTACCCAAAACGACTGAGTGCTGTAATAAAAGCCAAAGGTGCTGCAACAAAGTATTTGTTGACGGGTGTGCATATTTATGCAACCAGGTTATTTTAAGTTTTTTTTATTTTTCCCCTTTTAAAGGTTTCAGTTTGTTTTTCATTTGCTTTGTACAGGTGATAGGTCACATTGAATGTGGAAAAAGTTGTTAAATTATTTGTCTTGGTGTCACTTTTTTACATCACAAAAACCTGGCATTTGAACAGAGGTGTGTAAACTTTTTTTTTATATCCACTGTATATAGAGTGAGTCTCCCTATGTATGGGTACAGATGCACCCCAGTTACTGATCTAGGGCTTAATTAGACACACCCATTTAAACCCATTTAAACCCATTCACTGATAGGTCAGGCCGTACTACACACAGTAGAGAAGCATCATGGTACGAGATGGGTTTTAGGTAAAAGATGCATCCCTATCCACACTGGAATAAAGTCTGAGTCACATTACCATCACAACAGTCATGTCATTGCCACAGAGATCCAGATCTGAAATAGTAATTGCCGTCTGCAGTGTCTTGCAACACCTCATTTAGGATCAGCAAGAGCATACAAAAACAGTAAACAAATGTGGAAAACCAATCTGCTATACAGACTATAGAAGAACCTGCCCATCTGGCGCTCAAGGTTTAATAATAAACAAATGTCTGCTGACTGCATCTCTCTGATCTGCACCTTCAGGTGGCTCTAACTGCTTGTGGATGTTTTACATAGGGCATTTCTGACTATGACAGAGGCAGAAAAAAACAGTACAATCCAATTTTGAGCAGTGTGGTGTGGCCAGGTCTAAACACTGTATTCCTTTTCTTTGATTAGATTTTGGTCTAAACAGTAACTTTGGACTAATTAACTGAATAAAATATGAAGAGAAAAATTAGAGCTGCTGTACCATGATTACACTGACTTGATCAAAGGTTTGTGAAAATGTTGTCTGTTAACATTTACACATGCCATTCCCCTGCTTGCCCCATCTTTCACCTGTTGTATGTGTTAGAAACATGCACATACATTAACATAGTCACACTCATGGGGAAGAAATCCAAGGTTCACACCGTTGTGCCTTAATTCCTCCTCCGCCTTCTGCTTACTAATTTCTCAGTTCCGCTTCCTCCGGCAGCTGCAGCGGTGCACACTGTCCTCTAATTGGGGTCCTGATGTCAGCTTTGCTCATCACACACATACATCTTTTTCACTTTTGTGCTTTCTTTTCCTCTCACTCCCCTTCCATCCATCAAGAAACTCTTCATCCCTCTGCAAACACTGCACATATACACACATGCAGTCAGTCTCAAACATGAACAGTCATGCATCCAATTATTGAGTCGAGGCAGAAAGACCCCAGTGTTGTTTTAATTGGTGGAGCCCCGCCCCCCCCCTCCACGTTCCATCCCCGTTCCATCCCCGTTCTTGTTTCTGTTCCCTGCTGCTGCTGTGTAGAAGATTTGCTCTGGCTCAGTTTCACCTGAAACGTCCGACGAGGAACGCAGAAATTCTGATTTCCAAATGCAACTGAAATCCACCATATGATCCAGATCTTCTCCAAAAGTAAATCTCTTCCAAGTGGGATGAGTCAAAGCCAGGCTCAACACTTCATCAATATCTTCTCAGTAGTCTTTAAGGTGTCTTGATAACATTTCTACAAGCCAAGATAAACTTAACAAATTATTCTTTTAAATTTAAAGGCCATGGTTGAATTTCTACAATGAAAGTTGAAGAAACCTGCTGCTTAATCTTGGTTAAACCATTCTTTATTGTCAGAGCGTGACATAAATTGGAGTGTTTGATAAATCTTGGAAAAACATATAGATTTTATAATGTCCTGGCGTTCTCATTCTGCTGTTTCTTTGTGGGTTAAGCCTGAACCCTACAATGCTTCTGAATTACAAATTGGGCTTCTAGAAGATACTTTGCTGCCATATTTCTTGAACATTTTCAATTCAGTGAATAAACCGTAAATATAAAATGAGCACATGGAAAGTTTCTTGATACAGTACATTCAGAATGGCATACTCAAGGGAAAAGTACTGGGCTATAGTAGCAAACAAAATAAAAATAGTTTAAAAATGTGAATGTTGTCAAAAGTATCACACCACGCATGCTGTGTTCTTTAATGAAGATTAATTAAGGTTAATTAATTGTGGTCTCTGTTGAAGTGCATAGGCCATTGTTTAGCATTCTTGAACATTTTCAGTGAGGCATCTGTGGATCCTATTGGGAATTGGGAAATTTTTTTGTTTTTGGTGATCCATGTGCATGATATTGTCAAAGGAACATAAAGTCAGTAAGTCAAACTGAAGAAATATAACCAATAAAATGATCATAAATGACCAAAACAATCACAAAACTGAACCAAATATCACACAAAATGGACAGAAGTACACATAAACTGGACAATATAGTAGCGAAATGACCAAAATATTCAAGGAAGTGAATACAATGAACAAGGCTAGCAACAGAACATCTAGATGAAAATGCTCATCACAATAAAAAAATGAAAGTCAGGAATTAATCAAAAGAATGAAAATCCAAAATAAGCACAATGAAATAAAAATTAATAAAATAATTAACGAAATGAACAGAAAACTCACAAAAACATTAGTGAACTTAAAATTTTAAAAATATTGGTGAAACCAGCAAACCATGAATTTAACCCGTTCAATTGTGGCACATTTTACTGTAATATTTAGAGATCAAAATAAATGTTGGTATTGTTCCAGACCTCTGGCCAAATGAAAACTCCTAGATGCACCTTTTAAATGAATAAACTTTACTTTATGAAAAGAGCCCCTGGTCTAAATGATGAGGTATTGCTAGAGTGAAATAAATAATAATGTACAACATGAAATCATAGGCTTTTTCTCTTTTCTCTCAGCTAATATGGGGCAACTTCAAAAAAATTTTGGTCTGGTTATTATATTCAGTATGAGAGCGTCCAGTGTCAGATGTGCATGTCATAGCTTAATTGTAGGGATTTCATAGACTTTTTGTACTGCCTTTGAGCTCTTGGGTTTGATTTATGACTTAAATCATGTCTGTGTTTCATGATACATCGTTCTCTCATTTGTCTAATTACTATGCTCTAATGTGCTCATTTTCCCCTGCCTGTCTTCTCCTGCCCTCACTGATAGGCTGACATACGCTAATTTCCTTTCTCCCGTTCCACTTTAAAGAGTGCATTGCGATGGAGTCCACAGGGAAGCGTGCACCTGCTGTACAGCCTTTTGTCAGCAAAAACTTGTTTGGCCGATGAATTTCTGAAACATAGCCTCCCGATAGCCCGGTAACTATGCCATTAGTCAGCTTTAGAAAAATGGAGCTTATTTATTTCAGCTCGAATGCAGAGATGAGTTCTATTTCCTTTTGTGCCTGTTTGTAAGGCCAGGCATGTGCTACAATAAATGCCGGGTAATTTGTGCAGCAACTGATGGTGGCCATGTGCAGAGAATGGAAGGTCTGATTGCTGCATTGGGAGAGGGGGGAAAAATGGGTGGATGGAAAGATGTCAGAACATCAGAGAGATGAAAGTCCTGCAGATACCCCATGTTGCTCTGGCCTGCTCTGCCCCCTCCCCCCCCACTCCACCCTTGCACCCCTCCTCCATCGTCATGACTCATCAATCAATGGTAATACATTAGACTGTGCTGGGCAATCAGACCTCATACCTCTCCTTCTCCTCTCCTTTCCTTTCCTTTCCTTTCCACTCCTCTTCTCTCAATGTGTTTGATGAACCAATTCACAACTTCATTATTTTGACTCAGAGTGAACAAAGTGCCCAAAGACATGTCCAACAATCTCTAGGATTAAATTGTTGAAAGGTTCTATTTCTTATTGTTTGTGCATTTGCTTTCCCCTCATTGCCTCTAAGTGTGCATTGTTTGAGATTTATTGTACCCTTGGAGACAGACATGATTTGAAATGTGTTTTCCTTTGTTTTTCATGAATACACAACTTAAAGAGGGTAAAGACACCAAGTGGATCATTGACACGCTCAACACTTATTGGCATAATAATGGACAAGAGCACCAACAGCTTGCAAATGCTTCCTGTCAAAAGGGCACTTCACGCATCAGTGTCCTTCGAGGACACACACAAACACCATTATGTGAACTTGCATAACCCACACAAACAAAGTTGCAGTTACTGGCAGATGCATTCATAAGGCCTGTATAACATGGACAATCTTGTAGTCGCCCATTAGGAAGAGATAAACGTTGATGATGGGTCCCTGCCCAGACCAAAGCAGGAAATCAATTCACTGTATGGGCAGGAAGTGTCGTATTTTTGCCCACTTCGCATTAAAAATTCTGCTGACTGTACTTTCCAATGGCACCATAACGAACAGCTTTGCACTCCTGAAAAGCAATGATGGGAGAGTGGCCTGCACACTCGGTGCCCATGTTTCACCTCCTCTCATTTTTGGCTGCTCGGGGCCTTGTGCTTGTGAATCACTTCGCTTGTTGCACAGCAAGAAGATGGAGTCTTTCTCTGCCTCTGCTCCCCCACCAGCCTCCCATGTCGTCACACCTCCATACCTATTGGGCGAGCCGTAAATCTCGATTGTTGCACCATCTTTTGTTTCCATGACAATGCTCTGCAGATAATCTACACTGGGGTCCCTTCTGGTGGACGTGTGCATTTGTGGGAGCACGCGGCTTTTATCCTCCTTCCAGAACCCCACACCAGGCACAGTAACCAGGAAAACAACCGCATTTAAAGGTGTAATGAGCAACATTTACACAATAAAATAAGCAAAATGTCTGATATGGCTACTGATGTGGTTTTGGCGACTACACTCAGGGACGCATTCAAATTTCGTGATATTTTCCACATTGATTGAACTTCATTTTTTAAAACTATGATGGAATCATTGTTTCTTGCCACAGTATGGATTTCTACAGTAATTGTAGTAGGACTAATATAGGGTAATATAATAGGGTTTCCAGGTGACTACCACATCAATCTGATGAGAGAATGCCATGAGTGCAAAAGTGTCATCAAAGCTAAATGTGGCTACATTGGACAATCTAAAATATAAAACATGTTTGGGTTTTTTTTTAACACTTTTTGTTTACTACATAATTTCATACATGTTCATTCACAGTTTGGATGGATAGTATAATGTAGAAAATGATTTCGAAAAAAAAAAAAAAGACAAACCAGTGTGTGTAACCTTTAATTTCATTGTGTATGTTTAATAAAGCCATACCTCAGCAGCGCTGTTACATCCAGCCACTCATGCCCACTGCTGATGAGAACCTTTAACTCCATCACTGGACAGTTTGCGCTCACCACAACTCTGGTTGCTTGGAGACCGTCTGTCAGTTCCTCATGGTCACTAGGCACTGTCGCCACGGTGACAGATGGACCTGCCTGTTGGAAGCTATCACTTCTAGCTGTGATCTAGCAACACACACACATACACACTGTGGAAAGACAACATAATCTGCTTAGTAATTGCTTCAGTTTAGTGGCTGTTGTGCTGCCAGGTTGGTGCAACAGTTACCTATCTGTTGAATGAACCTGTACTCCCCATCTAGTCGAGGAGCAGATTACATCAGCCTCTCCTCAGTTCAGCAAAATGCAATTAATCCCAACCATATGGCCTTTGACAGCTCCTTTCTGCTGAAGTTATTTTTCCTGTGCCCAGATATTAACTTTATTTGTCAGTGCTTTGATAGTTGCATTTTTATTCTATCAACAGTATTTGCAGCCGCAGCATTGTCGTCATGCTCCCAGGTGTTTGAACTTAACCAGAGGTGTAGCTGTTGCGTAGAAAAACATGATGCGTCAACTTAAATTCCTGCAGTTTTCCTCACGCAGTGAAACAAGACAGTTGTTACTCTGTCAAGCTCAGGAAATGAAAAATAAGCTCCATGTTCAAATGCACTGAATACTTCATTATTTGTCTTCTTTGGAATTCATTGGAAACTATTGATCATCAATCATAAAAATAATGAATACAAAGTTTGTTTGTAGCTTGGACTTATGAGAATTTAGCTGAATAAAAAGAGCTGAGTGGACCCTCTTTCTCTCATTCTCTTTCCCACCTGTCCAAAATCCCTCTTTCCTCCCTTTGTATGCAATTAGTGCTGGAGGTTTTCCCAATCGTCAGTACCTTTTGATCTAGATGCTTTAAATACACTCTGGCTTGCAATGTAACACACACGCCAACCTGCAGAACTACATCCATTAATGCAATGCTGCCCATTCGTGTGGCTTTGTCTCATGTTGTCTTTGCAGTTTCAGCCTTGTGGAGTGAAACATTCAGTACAGGGTTTCAAGGTGAAATTAAAGATTGCTATTAAATCCTGAAGGTTTGCTGTTTGGGTGTGTCTTTTTGCTGTACCTGCAAGGCTGACAGTGAAGCTGCGAGAGAGAGAGAGAGAGAGAGATTGATGGACAGCAGCGGGTGTTCAGATACAGACAAGATGAAAGATAATCAAACACCGATCTGACTGACAGCATGCCTAGCTCAGAGAGAATACCTAGATTGACAGTATGCATCTGTATGTGCATGTAGGGGATGACTCTGCCCTCCCCAGTGACTGATTCCACATTGATTAAAACAAAGGTGAAAAGGGGAAAGGAGGTGAAGGGAAGGAGGGGGCGGAGGAGGAGGAGAGGAAGGAAAAAAGCTGCAGACGCAACACAGTTGGAGCTGTCAGTTGTGAATGAATCCAGATGTCTGAGAGATAAAGACGAGTGTGTGGCAGATCTTATCTTTTCAGTTTCCCTAAAGAATTGACACAGTAGTGGCCTTTTTTTAGATCAGACACGTCTAGTCTCATGCCTCACACTATCTTATGTCGAGGTGTGTGTGGTAGACTCACACATTTCATACTGTTGCTGAACCTTGCTTTTTCTTTAGTCTTAAAGATTACAGAGGGAAATACACATTTTTGCCTTGTTTTGTATTCCCCTCTCCCACTCTGATTTCCATAACTTCATACAACTGTTTATTTCATGCAAAGCAGACAGAGGGAGGGGAGGGAGTGAGAGCTGTGATGTGCTTAAGAAGCAAATTTCCAGGCTAGATCCAGACTGTGTTAGTGTTTTAGTTATCAGTCAGCCTTTCTTTGTCTGCAATAATGATATTTCTGTGATGATATTTTGTGGGCAAATGCTCCTTCACGCAGCGAGCCGTAAGTCATATCTTAAGCACACTTGGATTTGTGTCAGGAGAGGATCGCAGAGCCGTCTGATTGTTGTGCGTTTGTGTGCACACAGCTGCATGGATGTTTACCAGCATGTGGGGTGGGAGGGAGTATGAGATAGAGGGAGCGAGGGAGGGAGGGAGTGATGATGCTGAGAGGAAGAAAAGGGAGGGAGGACAGTGTGCAGTGAGGTGAGAGAGACAGCGAGAGAGAGAGAGGGGAAAAAAAGGAAAAAGCAGCAGAAAAGGGAGAGACGGTGAGGACACGCCAACTGCCTATAGATGCTGGAGCCTTCGACAGCGGAGCGCGGTGCTCAGCGGACACAGGAAGATGGTCTCAGTAAGAGGGGAACTGACGGTTGCCTATAATTTAATGTTCAGTATCTTGGACTCCTTCTCCATGGGTAATGCTACGGTCCGGAACTCCAGAGCACAGCTTGCTTTTTCTCCTCTCCTGCCCTCTCTCTGTCTCGTTTCATAGTTGTTCTTCAGGATGCTGTTCCTTTCGTCTTTGAGCTCTCACTTTTCCTCCCTCAAACACACTCTCGCACTGACATGCGTGTACCGTCGGGTAGCCAGGGTCCAGCGAGCAGCGAGTTTAGCCCTCAGGGCTGGCCCCTTACTCTTCCGCTGCACCAGTCAAGCCAACGCTGGCCGCGGTACTGATGCAGATAGATCGCGCTGACTGCCCCCTCCCCACACCTTCCCTCCTCAGACGCCAGCCGCGGATGAGCAAGCAAAGGAATCTTATCAGGGAAAGAAATAGTAGGAAGAGAAGGAGATGAGGGCTAGATGAGCACTGCTTTGACATTGTTTTGGAGTCTCCTTTTTTGCATTTCTTTTTCAGGACTTTAAACTATATTGGTAACCTTTTTTCTTTTTCTTTTTTTCTGTTTGCCTTCATAGGGGTGGCACCTGCAAAGAAGAGCCCAAAACTGGTAAGTACTTCTTCCAGCCATCCTTTAGTCAGGTGTCATTTTCCTACTTGCGTGTGTGTCATAAAGATATCTGACTCACTTTCCCTGCTTCTCCTCCTCCGCCTCATTTCAAACTCCTAAGGTGTAACTTGTGCTGATGTTTGTAGACATAAGGCTCAGCACTATGCAGGGGTGGATCCCCTTAACTTCAGATCAACACCCCACACCTCCTCTCATCCTCATCTTCTTTCTGGCATAGGCTGGTATGAGGGAGCTTTGATGCAACGCGTGAGCTGGGTTGCTAACATGCTGATGATGGTTTCGTGCAGGGTGCTAAGCTTGGGGTGTGAGAGTTGAATGTGTGATCACAGCTGGGCAACAAGCTCATTCTGTGAGATGTGCTGCATTAATGGAGCAACACTCTTGACTGGATGTGTTTGTCAATTTTGTGTTTTGCAGGAAGATTTTGATCTGGCTCCTCCATACAGAGATTACACTAGGAGGGTACGTGATGTCGTTTAGATGGTGTTAAAGTTTGGGGGAATGTGGTTTAGTGGATTGGGTGCTGGGTGTTTAATGGTATAGATAATGGTGGTGATGGTCTTCTGTAAAATAAATGAATTGATGTAGAAATATAGAACAGTAAAGGGGAATGAATGCATTGTTTTTTAAGATAATGGTTTGAATGTGTAAGGCTATAAATCAGGTCTGTTAGTGCAAAACCAGACAGAAATTGGTGTGAGGAAGTAGCAAGGATTTGTTTTCATTGCCCCATCACTCCTCCCCTCCCTCTTTCCCATCTTCTGTCTCCTTAATCAGTTATTGGAGCAGGAGAAACCAATGTATTAGGCCAGTCACAGAGCACGGAGGGAGAACACAGTGACTGCAGAAGGTCAAATCTAATAGATGCATCAAGAGCGAGAACAAGATTTTGGAATGGGATTTGAGGGTTTTTTCATTTGTGTGTGCATCAAACTGAGAGAGAGAGACAGAAAAAAAATGCTGCTTCACAGCCTAAAAGATTTGTCATTTATTTTGATGGAATCAAAGTTACCAAAGAAATCATTGAGTGGTCAGGAGATGCGTCAGCAGTGGGGTCTGACTTTAGCACCGTACACACCAGCATTTGTGACTAATTACAGGACTCCATTGATTTTTTTTTTTTTCCCACATTTCCCAATGGATTTTCACACAAAACACTGACAGAGTAAGCATTCCAGCACAGCTCTTACTTAACGTTTGCTTAAGTGTTAAGCTTCTTTTATGCCTTAACAAGGACGATGAATATAAACATGAATTGCAGAGGTGTAGGAGACTGATTCACAGTGTAATGAGTGTGAATTTCTTGAAGACTTCGCTGCGCTGCACTTTGAAGGCCAAACACTTTGATATTCGAGAACAGATGAGCGCTCTTGCCTCCACCCCTTGCTAGTGTATTTTTGTCCT
Source organism: Pseudamia nigra (assembly GCA_029823295.1). Classification (NCBI taxonomy): domain Eukaryota; kingdom Metazoa; phylum Chordata; class Actinopteri; order Kurtiformes; family Apogonidae; genus Pseudamia; species Pseudamia nigra. Next base: position 888 of record JAQQAE010020222.1, on the reverse strand, counting down.
CCACATCCAAAGTGCTGGGATGTCACGTGATATGAAGAGACTGAGCTGCTGTCATTTTCTCTTATCGTCTTAAAATATCTCAGTTTCTCACGCTGTGTAACCCTTTCCCTTTGAAATCTGCAGAGTGATAGTGACGATGTAGCTGGAAAGAAGTATATAGTGACAGGAATCTTGGCAAGAATTGAACTTGCCTTGTGTTGCTGCTGGTGCTCAGGCTTCACCCAGCTCAAGCACCTCTCACTTACAATCCTTGAGTAGGTGCTTAAATGCCCATGTTATTGAAGGGGCTGCTGGCAATTTATGAAGAGTTTTACATTTCTAGCTTCACAGGTTAAATCCTCCCTTCATTTTAAACCCCGCAAGTGCATTATTCCTGTGGATTTCTCTCCATATGCAGCAGACAATGCAGTTCTTTCTCAATACATTCTGCCCTGTTAATCAAAAGTAATAGTCTATGTATTCTGCTAAGTTGAACCTGTAGTTTCTTCCCCTCACAGCTGAATGACTTAATCATAAGAAACCACTGAGCTGTTATTTCTTTCTTTGAATAATAAGCTTTGAATAAAGGAGGTTGATTATTCTTTCTCCTGTGCAAGGTAGCTACACAAAAGTGGTTGACATTAGACCAGAATATGTTTCTTTATACACAGGGAAGCAGCAGTTGTTCAATGTTTTCAATCCAAACTTCATCCGTATTCTTGTTTACCTCCCCCCCCCCATTTCCCTATTCTTCAAAATAAAACCTGGACAGCTTTTATTTCCTCAGCTACTCATGGAATAACTTGGCTGAGTCTCACATTTATGGGTAGATAGGCCGAGACCTCAAGACTGTGCACAGAGTAAACCCAACAGAACCACTGAGAGCAAGCCAAGGGGGACAGGGGGGAG
>JAQQAE010020220.1:0-10743 GCA_029823295.1 Pseudamia nigra | reverse complement strand
TCTGTTGACGTGGGTCTGTTTACAGGTGTCTGTGTTAATTTCCAAACACTCGACGTCACCATGGAAGCAACTCGTGAAGCCGCGACCATTGTTTTGACATGAGTGTAGTGAAGGATGCGGTGAATTTACATCATCGTCACGTACGGTCGCCGTGCTCGTACGCGTGCGTGAGCAATCGTGCCGCGCTGTGGCCTACCTATTTCAACCGCGCCGAAGCCCGGGGCCAGAGCGCGGCTCAAATGCACTCACATTACTAAAATGATCCGCGCTAAAGGTGTGAAATGCGCAACGAACTGCCAGTGTGAGTACACCCTAAGAGAATGTTAAACTGTCATCAAATACAAATGTGGCTACTATGGACAATCTCAAATATAAAACATGTTCTGGGTTGCTAAACAGTGTATAATTACACACTTTCACAGTTTTAATGTCTTAATTACAATGTTAAAAATAATAAAAAATGTGTAAAAAACTTACTGATGGAGAATGCGTGTCCAAACTTTTGATTAGTAGCATACACCAAAAATGTACCCTCTATGTAGAAGGAAACTTAAGATTGTGGAGGAGGAGGTCGCTAGTCATCAAAATGTGCTAAGGTCCAAAAATGTTGCTCTGACAGTGGTACAAAAAAGACTCCAACAAGTAATCACAAAAGCACACCAGTGGCCAAGGTCATACATGAACCTTTTAACTGTTAATTGCAATAAAATTATACTTTTATTCACCGCCGATGGCAGGTGTTTGGTGCCTGGTAATGGGTTAAATGATGCACTTTCAAAAGCCTCTCACTAACTATCTTTGACATAAAACCACTTATCTGAGTGTCGGCATCTTTGCAGCCCAGGTATCAGCAACCTATACGTCAATGAGAAAAGGAATTCGGGTTTAGGTGAGGACCTCAAAGTGGCTTTCCAAATTTATTGCCAATACCTTTTCTATGCATGTACAACAGTAATTTTCAGTTGTATGACCTGTAACTTAACTGTGACATTTCATCCTATTTGAGAAGGGTGATGCAAGGTCCAAGATGATCACAGCATCCATATGAAGTGAACGTCATGTTTAATTCCTAAGTAATGTCAACAGTATTAGAATCTTTTGCAAGCTCCTAATTACACTCTCCAGGCTCTACCTAAGGTCTGCAGGCATAAGACAACATGTTTTTTATGGTCAGTCATGTTGTGGAGCGCCAGAACTCTCGGCACTGAAACATAGATATCACTCTGCTGTGAATGGAAATCAGCGTTATTAAAGCATCTGGCCAAAATGAAAATATTCAGAATGTAATTTATTCAAGCTGGCAGTAAAATAATAAACACGCTGGGAGGAATTAGCATGCAGAACAGCTGCACTTATTTGCACTTTGTAATATGTGTATGCATACACTGGCTGTCAGACAATTAAGCTTTCCTGGTTCTGTGAATCACTACAGGTCTGAGCCGCTGTCATTAGCCTTGCAGATTTATGCCTTTTATGGAGGCCTTTTATATTTCTTCCAATCAATAGCATCACATGGAGCCTTAATTCCACAACTACAAATGGTTAAGGTAAAATTATTCATAATGTCCCATTAGTAATCAGTTGCAAAGTGATCATAACCTCCAAGTGATTCCTGTGCTTAATTACAAGGTTTCTTCACATCTCCACAGGAATTTGAGCCCATTCTATTTTTTGAGGGCCTCCAGGTCTTTGAGAATTATTTACTGTAGCGTCACATGGGTCTAAATGACTTTCCACAGCATACAACTTAGATTTAGATCTCGATTCTAGCTTTCTGGAGGTCTCACACCATTGTCCAGCGGATTGCTACGGATTGGATTTATAAAATGCTTTTCAAGTCTTCAGTCACACACTGATGGTAAGCGACATAGCAACAGCTGCCCTGGGGAACACTGATGAAAATGTGGCTGCCAATCCACACCTCGCAACCACCATTCATGTTCACATTTACACACATTTGGGTGGGTGAAGTGGACACAGGATAACTGGAAGAGGTTTGACTTGCCAAACCTCTGCTTATGGGATGACCTGAAAAAAAAAATCACTATTCCTGAAATAGCAAATATGTAGCAAAAATAGCAAAAATGTAAAAAAAAAAATAAATAAAAATAAGTCATTAATCAAGTACATCAAAATATATTTAAAAACAAAATAATCAAGTGAACAAAATAGTGTAATCAAAATCAACAGATATTCACAAAAATAATTTGTGGAAAGGAACCAAAATTCACAAAAATGAACTGAATCAACATAAATTAACAAAAACGTAACCACATGACCTGCAAAATGAACAAAAATAAGCTAAATGAACAAAATAATCAACAAATTAAACAAAAGCATGCAAAAAATAAACAAAATGAACAAAAAAGAATGAAATAATAACCAAATTGGTGTTGCCAGCTAAAACATGCATCATATTGTCATGTTGTACCTAAAAGTTTTGAATGTTTTTTGTGCCTCTAGGCACTTTTTGTTTTCTTTTGTCCAAAAATGGCTCTTTAGATTAGAAAGGTTACTGACCCCTGAGCCACAGGGAGTGGAAACTTCAAAAAAGTGGGCGGCATTATGAAAAAAACAGCAAATATGACCTTTGGCAGATTCAAACAACAATAAACTGCTAAGACAGTGAATAAGTGGTTCGTTCACAAGGATATACGTAAATGTTGTGGACTGACCTGGAGGTCTTTGAAGAGTGAGCCAAAATTGCTACAAACACTTAGGGAACGTATAATAAAGTACAGGAATCATTTGGAGGCTGTGGTTGCTTTGTCATTGATTGAGGCAAAGACATGAGCAATAATGGATCAAAATACAAAAACAATTGTTTTTGATAAAAACAATTGGTAATATTGCAAACTGGGTTTTGTATGGATAATTTTAGAGTTACTCGTGGACGTGAAACTCAAAACATTTTTCACTAATTTAGTGATGCTGGATTTCTTACATGAACTGTTCCTGAAGCACCATCAATAATCAGTTTCTCCCTTTTCTTAGCATGATACCAGAATGCAATGACACACAACCCATGTTTAGACCATTTTAAGAATACACTTCATTTTGCTCCCAGGATACGTGTATGTGCTGGAGATGCAGCTGCAGCAGTAAAATGACCACCTGACCACAGGTCCAATCAGCCGGGCTAATTGTAAACAGCTGTGTGAGTGTGTGGAGTCTTTAACATTACATTTCACACATTAAGATAATTTGATGAACCTCTTGTTGAAAGAAATGAGGAAATAAACTGTGTTGAGAAAAATCAACTACAAGTGTTTCAGCTTAGATTAAATTCAAGTTCAATTCCTGTCTATTCAGGCAAGAAATATTTCTATTTCATATTTATCGCCTACATTTGTGTAACCTTTCCTATTATGTAATCCATACCAAAAACCTGATTTGAACAAGATTCATTAATTTATTTTCTTAATGTGGAAACAAAATCATCAACAGTGAGGCCAGAAGAAAATAGATCTAGCAGGGTGCCTCATATTTGCTGAGGCCTTATCAGAACAATTCAGATTTGTTATTCCCACACTCACTTTCCCCACATTTTCTGATTCTCTTTACTTGAATGTGACCAAGACATAAAATACACATTATCTTTTGAAACTCTGTGATAATAATTTGGTAAATATGTGGCACCCTGTAGACACCTTGACAGCTAGGTTACATACTGTATAAATACTTCTTCAAATCATGTGGGTTTAATTTTTTTCTGTGCAGTTAATATGCCACTCGGGGCATTTTGCTACAGCTCGACATGGTTAAACGGGGCACAATTTTAGGAGGAGGTGGCTGGGGTGGTTATGGTAGTGCAGTAAAACCCTCAGTTTTTACCAGCAGACTGGGGTGTAAGTCCAACTTCATGTACTTACAGTTTCAACACTAACCAAGCAGTTTTATGCCAAAACTTGTATATGCTGCACACAAAACTGCATGTGAAAATAGATCAGCCATATACTCAAGGGATTTAATAATGCACCTCCACAAGTGATTTTATTTTAGATTTTATTATTAAATCCCTTGAGTGTATATTGGACTGTTTAGAGCCCAAAGGGCAACAACCAGGGCTGTTCAGTGAGGCTATTGCGGAAGTAACTTTACGTTGTAATCCCACCGCTTGGCTGCTGGGGAATCGATTGTCCGGCTCCAAGAAGGTTTTTTCCCAAAGAGATACATGTGCTTCTATCTGAAAATGCTAAGCGAATAATTTTTTTTCATGGGTCATGATGGTTTTAAACATTTTTTTTGCATCCTCTAATAAGGATCCAAACAAAACGATGGATCATCTTTAACTTTTTGTTTTGTTATTAAGATATTACGGCAAACAATACGACAGATTATTGCCGTACTGGGGTTTGATTGACATGTCGCTGTAGCAGCAGCTTGCGAAAGCGAAGTCGGACCGATTCAGAGCTTCGTATCTTCTATGTATTCAATATGTTCATAGTTATACATGAGATACACTTGACTGCAGCTGTGGGTAAGTATTTACACTAACAACACTGTGATATGACTTTGTTTGACACGGCGTGGTGAAGTTTTACTGCATCAGTAAGATAGTAGTTAATGGTAGCTCTCCCATAAGCCCCCTCTTTGTAAGTGCCGCTGCCGTTCATCCAAATAGGGTTATAATTCACACAAGTGGCCTTCTCAAAGTGATGAATTTATTGAATCCATCTTGGCACAGATTCAATAACACACCGTGAAAACTATAAAACACAGACGTGACAATAATTGGCTTAAAGAAAATAAAGACAATTGGCAAATAAAACTACTTGTACAAAATGTAAGAGACAAAAAAACAATACCTCATTGGCTGAGTAACAAGAGAGGAATTAGCTTTGGTCTTCTTCTTCTTATTATTTAGCTTTTTTTCTTAAACTTTCAGTTTAGTGTCTACACTGTTTTATCATAGTTTCTTCTTTTTCTTTACATCGCTTCTAACGTAATTAACCCCTGCTCTCTGTACAAAGGTCTACTTTTTCGCCTCAGTTCCCAACAAAATTAGTTCCTTTGTCACTTCTTAGCTGACGAGCATTCCCTCTGATTGCAATAAATGCTCGCAAAGCATTGAGGAATGACTCTGTACTTAGATCGTCTACTACTTCAATTTGTATTGCTCGTGAACATAGACATGTTAATATGAGTCCGTATCTCTTGAGCTCCTTTTGTCCGTCTTTGACATAAATTGGTCCAAAACAATCCATTCCGACATAAGTGAAGTGAGTAGCTTCTGTCTACTGGTAAATCTACCATACATTGATTCTCAGCTTTCCTTCTGTACTTGTGACATTTGACACATTTGAAGATGTATGATGAAACTGCATGGCTGCTTCCAAGGATCCACCAACCATTAGCTCGCAGCTCATTCATAGTCATTCCACAACCCTGATGCTGAACCTTTGAGTGAAAATATCTGATCAACAAAGTTGAAATATGACTGTCCTTAGGGAGTATTGCTGGATGCTTCACATTTGAGTGTAGCACTGCTTGACTCAAACGAACACCAACTCTGAGGATTCCTTCTTCATCCAGAAATGGACTTAGTTTGTACAGTTTATGTTTTTGGTCTTGGAAACTGTTTTCTTTGATTTCAGACTTTTTATCTCTACTGCAAAAGCTTTCTCTTGAACAAGTTTAATGACAAACAGTTCTGTTTCTTTTCTTTCTTCCAAACTTGTACTTTTCTTTGTCTTTTGTATTTCACCTTTGTGTTCTTTGACTTTTCTTCTCAAGATTGTAAGTGCTCTTATCTGGTCTGTCCTGAGAACTTCTCAAATCTGTCGAGAATAGTTCACTCTTCTTTTTGATTGGTGGTGCACACAAAAGCTTTGCGAAGTTCTGGATCATTTTCCTTTTCCAGAGAAATGCTGGTCCTTTGAACCAATCAGAGGACTTGAGTTGATCTGCTGTTAAGCCTCTAGAAGCGTAGTCCGCAGGATTCTGCTCTGATGTGACATACGCCCATTGTTCTGGTCTTGTACTTGACTTAATTCTTTGTACGCGATTGGCAACAAACACCTGAAACCTTCTGGCATCATTATTTATGTAGCCAAGAACTGCGGTGGAATCTGTCCAGAAAAACTCTTGTATGTTCGAGATTGTAAGCTCTGTTTTGAGTATATCACTAACTCTCCACTGACACTGGCGTCTGCGAAGTGATGAAGCTCGCAGCTTTTGACTTTTCCAAAATCTGTAGGAACAAAACATCTTTGAATCTGTACATCGGCTAAACTTGGAAGATCTTTGATCCAGGAAAGTGTCTGAAGTGATGCACCATTTTACTCCAAGAGCTCTTTCAATGGATGGTAAACTTAGAGACATGTCAAGATCTTTTATTGTGGAACGCTCACTTTCTGCAATAGTGGACATAACACTTTCGCTATTGGACACAAATTTGTGGAGTCTTAACTTCCCTGTGGAGCATAGAGCTCTCTTGAGTCTTTGACAAGTAGAATGGATTCACTTTTAGTTGGAACGCTTGCCAAGCCATCATCGACATAAAAATTTCTTTGCATGAAGCGTATGGCATTCTCTTTGAATTGACCTTGTCCTTGGGCTGCGAGGTGTTTCAGGCCAAAATTGGCACAGCCTGGAGAAGATGCTGCTCCAAAAGGATGAACTTTCATTCGATAGACTGAGGGTGTCACTTCCAAATCTCCTTTCTCCCACCACAGAAACCTTAAATAATCCTGATCTTCTTTTGTGACGTGGAATTGGTGAAGCATTTGCTCTATTTCACACATGAATGCTACAGAACTTTTTCGAAAACGACAAATAACGCCCACCAACGTATTTGTTTGGTCAGGACCGGTTAACAGATGGTCGTTGAGAGAGGTGTCTTGATACTTAGCAGAGGTATCAAATACTACTCTGATCTTTCCTGATTTGTGTGAGTGATAGACCTCATGGTGTGGGATATACCACACAGGACTGTTATCTAAGACCTTTTCTGCATCACCTCTTGAGATTATATCATTCATGAAGTTTGTGTAATCACTGTAGTATGTTTTGTCTTTCCTTAGTCTCTTTTCCAGACACTTCAGACGATGCATTGCACATATTTTGTTGTCTGGTAACTTGGGTCTTTCATCACAAAATAGTAATGGCATCTCATAGTGGCTACTTTTGTTTTGTTTGATGTTCTCTCTGAGTTTTGTGAGAAACTTTAAATCTTCTTGTGACACAATATTGTCATCGAGGGCCTTTTCAGAGAAGTCTGTTTGAGCGCTTTGACAATGTCTGAAAGAGTGAAAATCTCTTATATTTGTCCTGTTTACATAGTGAACTTCATTTTGAAGTTTTACGGAGGGTTCAAGCGCTGGAATAACTTTCTTGACGATAATGTGATGTCTGATCCCAATTGCATCTCCGTAGTTCAGGCAGCATACTTTGTCCAACTATGCTCCAACCAAGATCTGTGCGCTGAGCGTATGGTTCGTCTTCTTTGCCTGACACAATCTCTCTGGGGAGGAGAGTTTGTGAGCAATTGTAGCCAATCAACAATCCCACTTCACAATCTTGCAAAGGTGTAATTTCTGGTTGCAGGTGTTCCAAATGTGGCCAAGCCTTAGCTGTCTTATTAGTTGGAATGTGAGCTTTGTTGGCTGGAATAAACTCTTGTGTGTAGGTAGGAGGTAGAATGATTCTCATATTTGAGTTAAAGCCACGAACTTGAAGATTTTGTAGTCTGTGAGACTGAACTAGAGTAGTTTGTGAAGACATACTAGATAGTTCTAGTCTGACAGGTTCTTAGTTCGTCTCTAGTAAGTCTGCAACTTCACTGAGAACAAAGGTTGTATCACTTTGTGAATCCAGTAAAGCATATACAAGGACTTCTTTGGGATTTGCAGAAGCTGAAGCCAAACAGGAATGATTGCAGCTGTTTGTGTGTTATTTTCATGACTTACAACTCTGTTTGTTGTGGCTGTAACTTGTTGTTCTTGAGCTTGGTTGTTTTGACTTGGTTGTTTGTTACTTGGATTTGACTTATCTGGTGCTTGTCTTTTCCCTTCTTTGTCTTTAACTCTATCTTCATGTAAACAGGTAGGATGCCTTTTACTGCACTTTTCACAAACATTACGGTTGGTACAGTCCTTTGAATGGTGACCCGGTTTGAGACAACCAAAACATAGTCCTTCTGACTGAATGAACTTAACTCTGTCTGACACAGCTTTGTCTAGACATCATCTGCATTTGTGTAGACTGTGCTTGGGTTTCTTACAGAATATATATGTCAGTTGTGTCTTTTCTTGTCAGTGTTTTAACTCCAGTTTGTCTCTGTCTTGTGAATTTCATCTTATCTGATTTGTCAGTCTCACCTTGCTTTAGTGACTGCAGTGATGTAACAGGGTCACAGGCAATCTTGGCTTCTCTTGATAAAAATGCAACAAACTGGCTGAAGGTGGGAAACTGATTTGTTTGTTCTTCAATTTCAATGACTTTGCGGTTCCAGCTAGCTGCAAGCCAGTCTGGTAATTTGGAAAGAATCTTTCTGTTCTTGTTGCAGTCATTAAAAATCTCTAAAGATTTGAGGTGAACCATTGCTGCTTCACTACTATACAAGAAATCTGCAAAGTCTCTTAGCTCAAAGCTGTCTTTTGATGCCATTTTAGCCCACGCTTGTAGCTCGTCTCTGTAAGCTTTTGCGATTATGAATGAGTTTCCGTGTTTTATCTAGAATCTTCCATGTAGCTGCATATGCAGATTCAGTTCCAAGTGCACTCTTAACTTGTCCTCTCACATATTCAAAGGTAGAATATTTTCTCATTATTTGGAATGTTCTTCTGGTCAATCAGTGTTTGAAAAGAAAGTTTCCAATCACTGAATCTTAATGGATCCTCACTAAACACTGCAAGTTCAGGAACGGGGATACGACTAGCACTTAGTGCACTTGCTAGCATTTTAACAAGGTCTGATGTATTATCTCTTGTAGGTGTGGCTGCAGAATGAGCTTCAACTTGTTCAAGCAGACATGGGAAACCTACATGTTTATTGTCCTTGACTTCTGTGTTGATCCTTGTTAGATTAATTTTATGTTCACCTGTTACACTCATTTGGTCATATACTTGCATTCTTGCTTGTGCTTCCTTGAGATCTTTGACCTTTTCCAGGTGCTGTACCTTTCTTTTCTTTTCATCAAGTGTTCTTTGAAGAGCTGCATACTCTTCTTCTTGTTGAGCTTTTAACCTTGCTTTATCTGCTTCTCTTTCCAAGCGCCTTTGTTTAACCAATGCTTCATGCTCTGCAGCCTTTTTTCTTACTTCAGCTTCAAGTCTAGCAATTTTTTGCTGTTCCTTTTCTTGTTCTTGTAATATTACGAGAACAGCTTTGCTTGTTGCTGCTTCTGCTACAGCTTCTTGATGCTTTACAGAAAGTCTACTTTCATGCTCAGATATCTTCTTATTTGTGTTGAAAGAGCTTGACTAACTGCTTGTAGTCTGAAAGAGGGAGCCTACTTCTGGCTAATCTTGTTCCTCTTCCTCTGTTCCATCCAACTGATTGGTTGGTCTCTTCACAATGAACGCTGAGATTTCCACACATAGATCTACTCTGCGGCGTGCCTCTTGATCTGGTGTGGTGAGCTTGCACATCTCTCCATAAACTTTTGTAACATCTGCACAAAGACCTGTAACATCATCAATAATATCTTTAAGTAGATCGTCACTTAATGGCTCTGATTGAGAGAGAGATTGCTTGGATGATTTGGCATGTGTTCTCCACTTCGCATAGTTATAGTGAAATCTTTGTTGGAGTCCTTTTATCCTTTCATTCTGCATTACACTTCCTTTCTCTGTGAGGGTTTTCACTCTCTGACTTCTTCTTGGTAGTACTGATTCTTGTTGCTCACTAGAATCAGCAAGTTGTTCTTCAGGCTGCATTGTGGATTCTGCACTAACCTCAGTTTCAACTGTGGACTCACTTGGCTCAGTCATGTTAACTTCTCATCACTAAGGAGTGAAAATGTCTTATATAAGCTAAAAGTCTCTTTAAACTTTAGGTACTTGAAAATATAAACGTCTTACATCGTCTTGTTATTGAAGGCAGAATAAAACTAAAATGTACCTTGTAACCTTAATAAAGCAAGATGAATGTGACTTAAATTACTTTTACATCAATTTAAATATTCCCAAGTGTATTCAAATTATGAATTATTTACGTTTTACACTGTTCAAATAAAATACACCATTCATTTGACTATTACAAATGTCCCAATATGAAATAAAATATACTGGTTCTTAAATGTAAGTGTACCTTTAAACTTACAAACTTGGGGTAGCTGTCAGTTATAAACAGAAAACTCCGGGATGGCCAAGGACGTTACTTTCAACCTTTAAACTTGCCTCTCTTACTTAGACAACCTGTTGACTTGTAAGTGTCCAAGCTTCTTATGGTCTTATCTTTAAGTGTTGCTCTTCAAACTGCGTACTTCTTGTCCCATGCGGCTCAACTGTCCCTTCACAGCACCGCTCTGTGCACATGCTGATCACGCTCCGACAACGACAAGACCGCTGCACCTTTGTTCATGTCGCCTCACCATGTGCATCCACTGGCGCAGCGTTTTCACTGTAATTCCTCCAGGTACCGACAGACACAAGTGGCTTTCTCAAACTGATGAATTTATTGAATCCATCTTGGCACAGATTCACAGTGAAAACTGTAAAACACAATAATTGGCTTAAAGAAAATAAAGACAATTGGCAAATAAAACTACTTGTACAAAATGTAAGAGACAAAAAAACA
>JAQQAE010020219.1:0-10743 GCA_029823295.1 Pseudamia nigra | reverse complement strand
TGTATCTCTGGGACTTTTTGTAGCTGAGTTGGGTTCTTCCTCACAGAAGATGCAGGTTGGGTTGCTGGCCCTTCCTGCCCCGGTTGCAGGTCTTTTTGTTTGCGAGTTTGCGCCATATTCATTTAGTGTTTGGGCTAAAAAAGAAAAGTAAAAAATACCAGGGATAAGTAAGATATGTAGCTGACTAACAGTCCTAACTCTGTGTGTTACTAAAACTACTATCATTATTAAATTACACAAGAAGAACACGTCAGTTCACTTTTATCTCCACTGCTACTATCACCTTTTTACAGACTAGAGCAGGCACCAGTCTAGTCAAATGTAATATACTGTACATCTGCCATCACATATTTTTGTTTGCTTGTACTCTCTGTTTGGTGCTGTCAGTTACTGAGGATGTCTATGTGAGTTTTTGCACAAACCAAGGTGAAAATCTTGTGAAAATATTTAAAAGGACAGACATAAATGAGACGTGTATTTTCCTAATGTTAAAATATGCCTGTGGGTTCTAAAAATAGTGTCAAACTATCAAAATTCTAGCTCAAAAGAGAAAAATGCTGCTTTTTCAGATAGCTGGACTGGAAACAAGCCATTTGGATTTCTGGATATTTGTGTCACTGTAATCACTCAGTCCTCCAAAGCCATCCTGATATCCCTGGATAATGGAGGCAGTGAGTCTACATAATGGAATCCATGGCAGAGACCGTAAAAGGGTGTGGTCAAATGCAGTTCACTCAAATTTAAAGCAACACACTAAAACAGTCTGTTTAATACCGGGCTGAAAACCATGAGTTTATACCATAGAAAAAAGCATTCTTATGGTATCTTTGGCTAAAATTTGAAAAAAAAAAACACATTTTAGGGACATATAAGAATTCATTTGTGCAATTTGTCTTTTTAAAGACGGCTCCAACTGAGTTTTTTGACTTATTTGAAAGCTTGAAAAGTTGTTTGCTGTACAGCTGACTAACAACCAGCTCTCCAACACTAGCTCCAACCCCCAAGATGAACACTTGTAACTTCAGAACAGCGTCCTCATTCTCAGCTGCAATGTTTTGATATAAAACAGAGCAGTCACTAGATAAACATGCATTCCATTCCATTACATATGATCTGCAAAACCTTAGTCTGTGAGATGTTAGACATTTACTGTAAATATATATAGACATAAATGATGGTTATTGTAGCTGAATATGTTAATGTATTTGCATTATTTTTTGCATTTCCAGGTACTTCTGTGTATATATCACGCGCCCAGTTAATGAACTGTCATGTGAGCGCAGGGACCAGACATAAGGTGCTGCTGAGGAGGCTGCTGGCTGCCTTCTTTGACAGGTTTGTTCTGTCTGTCACTGTCTGGGTCTATTTCTGCCCGTGTTTGTCTTTCAAGTTAGCAAACTCTCAGTTTTAATATAGAAATAGTGTTTTTTTTTATCTGCTACCACAAGGGATAAAACAGCCGTTTTGGTTTGTGTCTATTCTGTGCTACTCACTGTTATTTTTGATGCATCAGGAATACGCTGGCCAACAGCTGTGGAACAGGCATTCGCTCATCCACCAATGACCCAAGCCGCAAACCCCTGGACAACAGAGTCCTGCATGCGGTCAAATGTGAGCACACATTTATGTTTCTGATTTGCTATGTGAATAATCTAAATTCTTCTCGCAGTGAAATACAGTAGAACCTCGGAATACAAGATTAATCTGTTCCGGGACCAAGCTCGTGACACGAAAAACTCATGAGATGGGACCGGTTTTCCCATAAGAATACATGCAATACCAATTAATCCATTCCAAGACCCACGAAAACGCCCATATACAGTCTGTATTACACACCCGTACGTGTACGTGTATTCGTTATTATTATTTGAAAAGGAAGTTATGTTAATTATCTGAAAAGGAATGCATGAAATTAGTTCTAAAAATGATTTATAATGACACCTTGGAGACAGACGGCTGCAGGCGAAGGAGGCTTGCAGGCAAAGGAGCAATAGCCTCTCCATCTCGTCATGCAGACACCGCTGCTTAAAAATCAATGTTATTTGCGTAGCAGCATCATATTACGAGTTTTCTTCTCACTGTATAATGATCGAGCAGTGGTTTATTTTCATAACACTGTTTTAACGCACGAACTCTGGGCATGAACAGGCAGGGAATAACACATGACAAGAAGCTTCTAACTCTCATAGCCGTAAAGTGACCTGCTGCCGTGAAATGCCTCAGTGACGTAAAGCTGCAACACACGGTAGCTTACGCTCTTAAAGCCGCATATGACACTCCTTAGATCCCATGATGAAAAGACACAAAACAAAGCACAACACAGCGTGAGTTTCACGTATAAGTTCCCAGTCGGTCATGAGTAGCGAGAGCTTTTGGGAACTGTTTAACTCGCAACTCGATTTTTTCACGTGAGACGGGACAAAATTTTGCCCGATATCGTTCTTGTAACCCCAAAAATTTGTGTGTAGAAGCACTCGTAACCCGAGGTTCCGCTGTATGTCATTTTTAGGTTTCCTTTGAAACCAAAGTGCAAGTGAAAATTGATTTCTTACTACCACATCCTTTACCTCCGCCAAGGAGGTTGATGTTTTTGTTGGCTGGGTTTATTTATCTGTTTGTTAGTTAAACCTAAATAAAGCTACAGAGACTGACACCAAATTGTAGTGGAAAATCTGCTGATTCATTCATGTTTTAAGGATTTGATGTATCTTCCACATTTATGGCGCTAGATCCAGAAGAAAACCACCATTATGGAAATATTATTTTTCATGAATAACTATTTAACTAACTATGATGTGTATGTGATTCCAAAGGCTAATGATAGGTTTTCATGGCCAAGGATCCAACAATGAAAGTCAAATAAATGTAAGAATATTCTTACATTTATTTTTTTGGTGCAATAATATTATGGGGAAAATGAGCATAGGTTCAAATGATAATAGTAGATTTTCACTATGAAGAGAAACTGAGCTTCCTTGGCGGAGGTCTGCACTGTCTGGATGCTTTCTAGTGTTAATGAATAGGTTTTATACAGTATATGGGCTAAACGTAGTAACACACACTGACCATTAGAGAGCAATATTTATCCTGATGTCAGGAGCAGTAAGAGCAAACATGGTGTTATGACTCTGTGATGCTGACATGTTTAGACAGTAAGTAAAGGATAATTTGCAGTGGGCCAGTGATTACTGCTAAATAAACCCCAACATGATGATAGATAAATAACAGACCACAGGATTCCATCACTGACCAATTTGAGTTAAGAAGCTATGAAGTAACAAGCACGAAATGGATAATTTGAAACCACAGTAATGACTCTGCATAAATAATTCTGACTTTGATGTACACAGGACTAGCATCACCTGTGAACTTCATGTGATTGTGATTTAGAAATTACCAAACCACGTGCACCACATCTGTGTTTTATGTAGCACATTCACTCAAGATAAGCAAAGCGTGGCCTGCTCAAACTTACCAGCATTAGCCTGGATATAATGTCGAGGCTGACTATTAATAAGTTACCACATAATAACTGTTAAACCTACTGGGAGATAGAAAATGTTTCATTAGCGCATACTGCCGTGCATGTCATGTCACTGATGGATTTAAGTTTGATCCTCTTGAGTTCAAACCCCAAATGCTGTCAGAACTTTAATTCATTGTTGGCATTGCAGCCTCTGTAATACTCCCCAGTGAAAAGCAGAATGAAGTCACAATGAAAAACATCACAAATCTCCCCAAATCACAGGGTTGCTGATTCACACAGGACTACTGTTATTACAGTGTGTACCAGAGACATAGGGTGTGCTTTTAAAACAAACTGAGCTGATTCATTTACATACAATCCACACTCAGGGCCTGCTGTATCTTGGAGTCAGGGAGAAGCTTTGTTATTTAACCTTTTCCTGTACCATTGCAAAATGGTGTAAGCAGATGTATAAGGAATATTTAAGGTATTGTGTTTTTAAGAATTAAACAGAATAGAAAAACACCATCAAACGCAGTTGCATAATTGTCTATATCCTAAGACTGGACCTATTTTGGGAGCATGACTTACCAAAGAAATCAAAGACAAGAATAAGAGAGGTCAAAATTATTAGCCCCTCCATGAAAATGTGATTCTGTTCAAATGTATTCCATGCTTCTCACTCCAGTTCAGATGCTTGGAAGCGCTTTGATAACTTTGTATATCCTCCAGCTTTGTGTCCATCAACAATCCTTCTCAAATTTAAACCCATTTATTTTGTTTTTAGCATGATGCTTTTACCACTGATGCGTCAAATCCTTTCTGAAGTGAATATTGGACACATGTTGGGGTCGCAGACTTGGACCATTACTCAGTCAGAGAGTAATGCTTGAATAAAAAATGTCAGTCCTTCTGGGGGTTAATAATATCAACCCTGGTCATTTTTTTTAAGTAACTGTTTTAATTTGCAAATAAAAATAGATGCTGTGTTACAAATGTGGCACTCTTCTAAACAGCAATTGAGAAAAATAAGGGGGCTAATCATTTTGACCTCCACTATATTCAGGAGGTGGTGCAGAAACCTTCACATTTATTCTGATTTATTACCAAATATATTTTGTAGAGCAGAGCTGGACGATATGGACAACTATTACACAGTATCAATGTCCTAATGATACACAGTATATATTTAATTTTTTTCTGATAAGGAAAAAAACTGTTCTATGCCGTTGAAGATGTGCATACCGCTATACAAAAACACTTTAACGATAAAGATGAAGTATGTGGCAAATCTATCTAGTGTGAATCTGATCATAAATAATCATAAAGGATCTTAGTTCATTTCTGTAGTAGAGATGATTCAAAGCTGATTTCATGCTTCCCAACTTTTCAGTGGCAGAAAGAAAAACTTACTCCAACACCTACACGTTTGCTGGATGCTAGGTAACAACAATCAAAGATTAAAAAAAAAGAAAAGTTACACGTGTGGCTGAATTACACCCGAGCCCTAGTTATTATTGGTGTTGCAACTCTTTTTGAAACTGCTGCTTACCGTTATGTTCATCCTGTGTAAAATAAATGACGTTAAACGACAATGAAAAAAGCAGATAGTGATTGCATGATCCGATATCCACATTCATGTCCAAATACTTGGTGCATCCCTGCAATAGTTTACGCGAAAGTTGCCATGGTTGGTGATCCCTTAAAGATGTCCATCCTGTCAGCTTTTGGGATAGGTGGCGCTGCTGCTTGTAACAACAAAGGACATTGAAAAGTCAGTCAAAATTTGGTGGATACCTTTTTCAACTTCTGCTTTTGGCTGCGTAGTAATTAACTGCTTTCCACGCCTCAATCTATTGAGTATATGAGCTGTACTTCATATTGCTAACTAAAGGTTTAAGTTACTGCTCATGACAGTTATTGTAGTTAAACAAGATCATCCAGACAAATTACTTTCCATCTTTTTGTCAGTTTATTGCCAGAACTTTGCCACCAGCTTCAAAGAGAGTGAGATGAATGCCATCGCAGCTGACATGTGCACCAATGCCCGGCGTGTGGTGCGCAAGAGCTGGATCCCGAAGTTGAAGCTGCTGATGGCCGAGAGCGACGCATACTCTGCTTTCCTTCCTGATGGCGTAAAGACAGAGGATGACACTCTGGGCACAGATCCAGCATTTGACCCCACGTCCCTGGAGGCCACTGGCGGTGCTGGCATGGAGTCAGGTGGCTCTTCAGGTGAATCACTACCAAGTGTGGGCGGGGATGGAGGACCATTGTTTTGAACATTGTGTTGGGCAACGTTGGAATTTGGTGACACGCATACCAGTATTCTCCAGTTGTGCTTGCCTCCTTGCTCTCTGGCCCATGCTGATCTCTCACATGTGACTTTCTGTACTACACTGCTAAGGTCAACAGCGGCTGTTGCCCTGATGTAACCAGGACGTGAAAAACTTACATTTTCGCTTTATGACTGTACAATGGAGCTAGCTGAGAAAAGGGAGAGTAAGAGGGTGTTAAGTTTTCTCCTTATGGTCCTCTGCCTCCCCTTGTCTTTTTAAGGTGTGTAAGTGCATATTAAATACATTCCCTGGATTGCGGGTGGTGGGGTGAGTTACAAGTGGCGCTTGAGAAGGAAGGGGTGGCTGGATGGAAGAGCTGGGAGTAGAGGTGGTGAGAACTGAATGTAAGTGTCAGTGGCTTTTTCCTCTATGCAAGCCTGACAACTTATTCCAGCCTTGGATGTTGAACCGAATTTGAAGTAGGTACATGGATAATATTAATCAACTCTACCTGTTCTTCCTCACCTTGCATCTTCCACTCATCACACTCCAAGTATCTTTCACCCCACCTAACTTTTCTTGAGACGAGAGAAAATACATCTCACTTAAGTGTTTCACTGTGCAGAGTCATGTATAAATATATAGTATATCTCATCTTTTCTCTGTTTTCTAAATTTTCTAGCATGTTTCTCTGTTGATAAAGTGATCCAGAGAGAAGCAGAAGGTTTTTTACTGAGATGATTGTAGAGAAAATTAAAGGGTTAAAGGTAATCAAAGATGGTCATATTTTTAGAAGATCTATATTTATACAAGAGCCCATGCCTGGCATGGTGTGAGCAAAGAAAGTGAGAGGGATTGTTTTAGAATCTCGATCTTCATGTTTTATTGAAAGCGATCTTGTCATATAAGGAAAAGTGCTATTTTTGCAGAATAAAGGAGTGTATTAAAGCAGTGTTATCATAGGACCCTTAGTCGTTTATTTTTATTTTACAGTACAGAGTGATGAAATGAGCAGTTGAACTGCTACATTTGAAACATTTCATCTTTGGTTCACTAGCTTAAAAGGAATAATGAGACTGATTCAGCTGGCTTGACTGTTGTCAAAGATAATTATTTCTTCTTAGGTTGGAAACATGCAACATCTGCCTCCTTTGATAAAACATTTGCCCACAATGCTGTGCAAATACAAACATTACAAAGATATATATATATGGAATATTGGACTGTGCCTTTTAATCGAAACAATAATCAGAAGCCTGGTGGCTACGGCGATGCCCAGGAGGAAGCAATATACAGTAGCTTGAAGCAAATGGGTTTTGAGGTACTATCTGTGTATGTGACCTGGCTCTATGGTGAAAAAAGGAAAGTGTGTATTGCTTGGCTGTGTGTTTTGGTACGTAGTTTATTCATGTATCTAATGTATTTCCAAGTTGTAGTACCACCTGTTTAATCTGGGAATTCCAAATGGCTGATTTTATTTTGGAGTTTGAAATGATTTTGCACCTTTCATGAGTAGTAGAGTGAAGGTTTCAGCACCTTAATGAGAAGAACCAGTGGTTCAAGCACCTTTTGAGAATAGATGTGTAGCAATCAAACCCCTTTAAGTTGTAATGGTATTTTTTATGTCTGCCTATGTTTCTTGTTTCTAAGTGACACAAATTAATTTTGTAAATAACCAAGAAGACTGTTGAGTTAAATCCCAAGTGTTCTCTTGTTCCTGTTGCAGGATGCTCCTGATTTTGAACCTCATGTGAGAATTTGTTTGCTAGACCCTTTATGAAGGCATGCATTATTATTTTCCTATTACAGGTAGTTGAAAATGAGAGTGTTGTGTGTCTAAAATAAGAAAGTGTAGGAATCTGAACGACTGACTACATGCTGCCTGTAAAAAGGTTTTTTTTCTTCAGAGGGAATATACAGCATGATACTTATTCAAGTCAGTTGAGTCAATCTTATTGAACTATGAACTCATATGAACACATATTCTTGATTACAGCGATAAGACTAGTACAGACGGAACAAAACTCAGTACCTTGTGAGTATTCAGTAAGGGTAACAACAACAAAACCTCAGTAAGCTTTGCATTTGGCTGTTGATGCCACATAAGCACTCCTCCCCCACTTACCTCTCCAGTATCTTTGAACACTGTTGTGCTTCCTGTTCTTCATGCAGCTGGTGTCATGTTTCACTTCCACAAGTTTATTCATGTGTTTCAGAAAGAGGCAAAGAGGCTTTTGAAATATAAAATCTGTTTAGTTTTCCCTGTGGCTTTAGGCGTGTCCTGAACCTACAACAGCACCCTGAACTCAACTCATATTACATCTTTTTTTCACATTATTATCTTGACAAAAATAAAATGCAGTTGGTCATTGACAGGTGTAATCAAACCAGCAATAAATTGGGGTTAATGTTTTCACAGTGAAAATGTAACTTACAGCCGACGGAGGTAACATCAAGGTAAAAATGACAATATTTAAAAACAGATGCAGCTCTCTCCTCTCTGTCCAAATCCAGAGATGTATAATGACAGATGACCTGACACCTTCTCATGCTGTTGTGGAAAATGTAGCTTTACTAAGACCTGTTCACCTTCCATTAACATTTGTCCTGAGATGTCTGGATAGAAGTGTCCCAACAATAAGTCATAGCTTACCAGATAGGAGACCTTGCATTGGAGCTGTTTACGTGTGGACAGATTTGATCAGATTTAAGATGTTAATGCAAAATTTGATCAGATTTCTATTGTTAATGCAAAACCTGAGCATGGCCTGAGCTTCTGTGTCAAGTCATCAATCATTACAGCTGTCCTACCTGTCTGAAAACACCTGTGATTGATCAAAGTCTGCATTACTGGGTAGATTTTCTACAGTCTGAATATACAGGCAGGGAGTAGAGTCTCACTGTCCCCTCATGCTACTTTGAATTCCTGTATGCTGAAAGATAATTATTTAATTTTTGCCTAAAGAGACTTGGAAAAAAAGAAAACTCTGAAGCCCTGTAGCTTTTTTTTTTTTAAAGAACAAGTGAGATGCCAATAGAAAGGACCTCTGTTCAAATGTTTGGGACATCCAACTTAATGAAATGGAATTGAATGAGAAATAACAATGTCTAATAGTCTAAACAAATGCTTTCATTACCCAAACACAGCAATACCCACATTTCACCACTGACATGCTGTTGTGCCTGCAGGTCAAAACTCTGTCGGCAGGACATGCAGTGTGTTGTCACCCGGTCAAATAGAAATACAGTGTAGTTACAGTACGTGTCAGGGGGTTTAACATTAGTTTAAAGTTTTTTGGATTGTTTTCGGCATGTATGTTTCAAATTCATACATCATGCAGACCTACACACTTGAATGGATAAGGCGTGGCACGGCTTGGGAAACCTTTTTTTCACTAAACAGTATAAATATATATAAATATGATTATATACATGTATAGATAAATACTGTATATTATATATAGATGCACACATAGAGGTCAGATTGTTTGTTGTGCACTCGCAGCATGAGGTATATATTTACCCAGAAACAGCTTCTTCACAACCTGTGCAGTACGTGTTCGGCCCATGTCTTTGCCCCTGCTCCCTACCCTTTGTAATCTTGTAGCGCCAGTGACCCTCCTGTTCTGCTCATCCTATTCTTTCTGTGTTCCAAGTGCCAATAACTTCGTGAAAAGCCCTGTAACTGTGACCCAACATTATCAAAGGTAATTGCACATTAACAACTGTAAAATAAATGAATACAAATCATAGAGAAATGTTAAAACGGACTAAATAATATCTTAATAAAAGATTTGTAACAATTTCTCTCTGGCTCCTTTTTTTATTATGTTGCATTGCATTGTCTGGTTTTATTTATTGTCTCAAATGCCCCTACAGTCATCATTTTTGTCTGAATAATGTGGAAAAATAAGTGGGAAAATTGAGGGAAACTTATCTCACTGCTCCATCTTTGTTTTAGGCAAAGATTGAGTGCATTGGAAACCCACTTTAAAATGTATATGCACTTTATTATACTGTTTTAAACTGGGGAGAGTTTAGTGCTTTTTATGATTTCAAAATTTAGACCTGGATTAGATTATTTTTGAGAGCCTGAAGGTTGCTTAAAATACAGTGGCTGATCTGTAATTTGTAAAAAATATGTATTAAAAAAAAGATTTCACTACTTTTTAAAGTCTTAAAACTTAACCCGTGTTAAGTTCTTAATTTTTAATGTACATCTGTGAGTAGTTGTTTTATAGCATACACTTTACTCTTACTCACATTTGCAATGAAAAAAAATTACTTGTATTTAGTTACATTTGGCTACACACAGTGAGTTGGAGTCATTTCTATACGCAGCAATGAAATGTCAATATCTATGAATCATTGTCCAAATAAAATGGTATAACATTCACATTTTGCTTTGTCAGCCCAAAACAGTGAAACAAAATAATCATGTAAATAAACAATATGAACAAAATAAGCATCAAAAGGGGACAAAATAAGTTTTTATATGCCAGCTAACACATAAACAATGAAACTGACCAAGAAAAACGAACAAACCACCAACATGGTGACAAAATGGATCAAAATGAACAAAAATATTCAAGAAATTTAACATGAACAAACTAATCAACAAAATGAAGTAAAGTAATCCAGTAAATTATGAAAATAAATTAAATTAACAAAAAAATTAACAAACTGAAACAACCAAAAAAGTAATCCTCTAAATTAACAAAAAAAAACATTAATCAACCAGTCAGTTTTAATTATAAAGTACTTTAGAAACAACCTCACCTGAAACAAAGTGCTGTACATCACAGATAAATATAATCTAGTGCATCAAATAAGCAATAACACAATAAAAACAAACACAATAAAATACAGCGAAAAGCACAAATGCTGTGAGTAAAAACAAAGGTTGTTTTTAGCTCTCACTGGAGCGGTTCGCAGCTGAATGTGAAGCGGCTGGGATGAGAATCAGCACCTCCAAATCTGAGACCATGGTCCTCAGCC
>JAQQAE010020218.1:0-10744 GCA_029823295.1 Pseudamia nigra | reverse complement strand
CTAACAGACAAGTGGAGGGTTTTGCTGAGTTGATTATTTTAGTTAGTTCTAACAGATTAGGACATGAAAAAGAGTCTGGATGTATAAGAGTAGGGGGCGCTGCAGATACTGTGTTAGATGTAGCTATGGGAGATGGAGGGGAGGCACTGCAGATATGTTTTTGAATAGTCGTTATTTTATTTGTGAAGAAATGCAAGAAATCATTAAAGTCAATAGTCTGTTTTCTCATGTACTGTATACTTTTCAAAATGTCATTAAAAAGAAAACATATGTAAGGTTAAATCAGATGTATTCATTTTATATCTAGGCCTGTAATCATTACATCATCACTTTATCATAATTATTTGAGTTGACTGTAGTTATATAATTTTTCATCATTTCATATTTGATTGACACTTTTGATGATATTTTCTGCACGTGTTTTAAGTGTTTATTTCTCTATTTCATGAAGACTGTCTTGGTCTGCACATGCTGTTTAAGTCACATGCACATTTTCCTACTCAGTTCACTGATAATCATCTTCAGCCAATCACAACCTCACATGCTCCCTGTTCACCAATCACATGCAAGCTGTCAAAACTTACAAGAGTTCCCACACTTTGATATCATTCAGCTGTTTTTTTGCTTTGTGCCTGTTTTGCAACCCTGTTCTGTGCCTTCACCAGCTCAGGCCCATCCTGTGGATCAGTTTAATTCTCTGAAGCCTCACATTCTGAGCTCCTTCATTTTCATCACCACCAGTGTCTAGACTCCTCATCTCCATAAATCTCCACATCAGTAGTTTCAAATTCATATGATCACTTGCATGGTGATCTTCCTATGATGGTGTAAGTGCAAAGTCTATTTCTATTCATAATATTTCAGTACATATACTGCAAGATTTTGCATTCTAATTTAACACTCTCATTATTTAAATAGGTGTTGTATATTTAAAGTATTACTGTATTTAAAATTAATGAATCGAAATGTATGTGACTAAACAAAGTGTTTTTGGATTTATAGTACTATAGTACTTCACAGAGCAGATACTGTCCTTATCGTGACTTTGCAAATTACACCTCACTCAGTCACTGTGCCCAAATATTTCAAACTTACTGTTTATTGCCAGAGTGACTATATCATCTCCTATGCACATGCACGGTTTTTCAGGGTTGCTAACTTCAGCTACCAAACACTCCACACTGACGTGCAGTTTATACAAATAATAGAGGTAATTGAACAACTGTGTCCTGAAACATTTTTAACATTTTGGCTTTTAGCGGTAAGTGAATGACAATGACAGATTATTGTGTTGTGTATGATTGTTTTAATGATCAGTATAAGCTGCAACTTTGTAAAAATATACAGCACGACTGCACTACAAGATCTAGTATTAGCCAACAGTGTACATGCAAACTACTGTTTGTACTCTAATGCAATGGTGGTTTAATACTGTATAAAAGATGCTGACAGACAAAATATGTGGATGAAAGAAGTCAGTAAATTAAAATTTGATCAAACCTAATTGCATCTTGTTCTTGTTCATGAATTACATTTGGCTTGTAAATACACCAACCATCATTCAATGTCATAGATGATAAAAGCAGATGAAATTTTATCCGTACTGAATTTTCACTACATATATCCCGTTAACAGTAAACTGTCTTTGGCTGCTGTTAAAAACTGAGCTGGTACAACTACATGACTGTCAAATGTTATAAATCTATCCTTCGTCATCTCTGACAGGGATGGTATCTAGTAATATAACCCAGTTTAAAAACATGTTCAACATTATTTCAGGAGATTTAACTATAAAGCAAAAGTGTAATAAGTTTAACATTGATCAACTCACCCTCACTAATCATGATGAAGATGATTGAGAAGGGCATTCTACTGTGTAGATTTTTGACAATATCCGCTGACATAATGTACACGGTGGTTTGTAATAATTCCACAGCGATCGGTAATAAAGAAAGAAAATCAGTTTTTTCAACCATCCATCCATCTGTTAAATTGTAGATGTCAGGAATTTATGTGCCATCCACTTTCAGTATAGATCTGTAGTCCTGTTTGACAATTGCCTGCTCAAGGTGTGTGGTTTTCTTTCTGTCAACTGGACTGGAATTTTGGTTTGAAGACGTTTCACTACCTATCCAGGAAGCTTCTTCAGTTCTAAATAAACTCACACAGGCAACCAGAATTTATGGTCTGTGGCTCAGGACTCCACTCTTTCATCCTAAAAGGTGTACGTTTTACCTGGGCCAGGGTCGTTACAGAGTCGTTAGGGTCTCTGACCGTGAACAATGCCGGGGTGTGGGGGGAGGGTCGTTGACACTTTCATTCTGTGGATGGGGACAGAAGGGGGTGTGTGAGTGGCCCAGGAATTTTGCTGCAGTTTGGCTGAGTAGAATCCAGCACAGAGTGGTAAATGGGTGAAAGATGGTGTCTTGGGCCTCTCCCTCTATTCAGAGAGGGTCGTTCCCTATTCACAGAAATGGCTTCTTTCACTCCTCACTCAAACCACCTATTCTCCCTGGCCAAGATCTGAACATTCTTGTCCTCAAAGGAGTGTTTCTTGTCTTTGAGATGCAGGTAGACTGCGGAGTCCTGTCCTGAGGCTGTGGCTCTCCTATGTTGGGCCATTCACCTGTGAAGTGGTTGTTTGGTTTCCCCAATATACAGTTCTGAGCATTATTCACTGCATTGGACTGCATAAACTACATTATCCAGCTTGTGTCTGGATACCAGAAAAGACCAGAAGAGCATGAAGAATGTGATCATTCCATATGTAGCTGGGGTGTCTGAGAAACTGAGGAGAATTTTCAACAAACACCACATTCCTGTACATTTCAAACCTGACAACAACTTAAGGCAGAAGCTAGTCCATCCTAAGGACAAAATACCCAGACACAAGCATTGTTCAGGGTCAGAGACCCTAGCGACTCTGTAAAGACCCTGGCCTGAGTGAAACTTACACCTTTTAGGATGAAAGGGTGGAGTACTGAGCCACACACCTTAAATTCTGGTTGCTTGTATGAGTTTATGTAGAACTGAAGAAGCTTCCTGGATAGGTAGTGAAACATCTTCAAACCAAAATTCCAGTTCAGTTGACAGAAGGAAAACCACATGCCTTGGATAGTATGACTTGGATGACTGAGAATCTTCATAGACAAGTGCCTGCGCTTCCTCCATCTTCAAAACACACAGTATTTTTTGTATTGTTGCTGCAGAAAGAACAATCAGTTCTTTTTTTGTTTTGGTCTGTGATCTTTAGTGGTCTTGGATCTCACGGACAGTCCATATCAGTTTTAAACTGGTAGCAAATCATCAACTTTTCAAAGTTTGAACTGATCAATACCGCATGTATCGCTATCTGTCTCCACTATATTGAGTTCTGATTAATAGCCACAAGCAGCAGTGGCCTTGGGGCAGGCCACCAAGCATAGGCATTAGAAACACACAGAGATTTGACTGACATGTCGCTATGGTAAGTAGACTTGCCTATGGAGTCGGACCTTCATATGTTCTATTTTTTCAACGTGGGAATAGTTGTACCTGAGATACGCTCGACTGCAGCAGTGGATAAGTGTTTACAGTAACAACATCATAATATGACTTTGTTTGGCACAGCTTGGCAAAGTTTAACCACGTCAGTAAGCTAGTGGCTAGTATTAGCTCTCCCTACGCTCTAGCTCTTGTTCTTCTTGCTCACTTATGAGCTCTATTTTGATAACTATGCTTTTTCTCTCTGTCCAATGTGTCCCCCACCCTCTTTGTTCCCCCAATTGCATGTGGTGGTGCACTTTGTATTTTGGCGCAGCGGACCCGGCAGGAGGAATTTCTGTAATTTCTGTAATCTGAGTGTACAGCACTTTGGTCAGTTTTGTTGTTGTTGTAAAGTGCTCTATAAATAAAGTTTCATTCATTCATTCATTCACATCAGATGAAAAAATATATTTGAATCTGCCAAACTGGACACAGGGAGAACAAGGTCTGTGTCAACCAGGGTATCATACTCAAAACATTTTTGCTGTAAGGTGCAAGTGTTAACTACGGTGTGACTGTGCTGCTCAATGATGTGTGTTCATCAAGATGCATACATTAATTCCCCAAGAAGTTTGCTGTAAATGTTGAAAAGCGCTGCATCTTGCAGTGTTAAAGAAATTGGTCATAATTCTTGGTTTCGTCCTTTGGATCTGTGCCAAAAGTGTAGTGTGCGATCTGCTTTAGCTCACGTTTGACAAGAGGCCCTTCATACCTGGCGTAAATCACACTGGTCATGGGCCTTCTGTTTTAAGTTAAACCAGCGATTTATAGCCCCTATTTGGTTTTCCAGTGTTAAACCATATGGTTGGGGCCAAATGCTGAGCAAAGTCTGAGGCTTTTTAAAATGCATGTTTTGGGAAGAGAGACAGAGATGTTCACGTTGGTAGAACCTTCTCCAGGTTGTCATGAAGCCTCTATGATGTTGGTCTTTGTAACGAGACCTTTTTATATAACTAAGAAAGCCTTCCTTCTACACCATCTTCACATCATCGCTACTTCAGAAACAACATATCGAACGAATCTGCATCCTGACCTGGATCATCTCCAAAATCTAATGGGTTCATTTGTAGTCCAAGGGCCACCTCTGGTGATAATTTCATCAAAAGCTCTCCAGTAGTTTTTGCTTAACCCTGCTGACAAACAAACACAAACAAACAAACAAAATAGCATAAAAACATAATATCCTTGGCACAGGTAAAAAAAATATTTGAAATCACCAAATCAGACAGAGGGTGAACATGAAACTCCACATGAAAAGTTTCCTGAATTAGTTTTGATCCCCAGTCTCCTACATGTCAGGCATGTGTCGTAACTACTACTTATACAAATACTTGGTTGATCCTAAAGTTCTTACGTTGGGCCCCTGAGAGGTAAATTGAGCATCCACACCACGACAACATACACCCACATTCCACATTTCACATGAGAGGGATGGTTTTGTAGGGGACTAAGTCCAGAGACGATGCCTGGCTTGCTTTTCTTAAATGACAGAGACGATTTGGGCAGGTTTGTGCTTTGATCTTGGTATGAAACGACCAGTCAGGAGTAGAGATGTCTCCATAAATCAGTCGGTTCAGATCGAAGACCACTGGCTAGTGTGATTGATAAGAGGGAGGCCTGTGGTCCACACCTCCATCCCCCTCAACCCTTTGTTAAAACTCTCCTACATCGTTAAATATTTCAAGTCAGGGCTGAAGATAGAGGAAAGGAGTGGGTAAAAATGGGAAAACCACTGGACACCAGGTCACAGCACGTCAAATTTCCTGAGGGTTACGAGCCAGCTAGATTCACTCCATGAGGAGATTAATGAGCTCTCTGTCACCACCAGGAAACCCACTGTTTATGCACTTCTTCCTTAAGGATCTCACTTTAGGGGCCTTTTGATGTAATTTAAACCCATCTTTCACATGACACTGGAACATCTGAGTTTTGCATGAGCAGCCCAGACGTTCTGACTTCACTTTAATTCATCTTAAAAAGTGAAAATAGGTCATTGTTCAAATTCTCAAAGCCTATTGAAACACAAACAATACAACCTTATTAAAAATGCATCACACAATGAGAAATGTGAACACGTTGGAAAAATATTTACACCTGAACAGCTATTTATAATTCATAGACATACTGTATAAACATTCATTTTATGTTGCTGTAGCTCCCCCTGTTGGTTCATCAGGGGTATTTTAAAGACGTGTGTGTTCTGTGAGCGTGTGAATAGAAAAGTGGGTGATGAGGGTGAAATAAAACCATGATAAACCACATCATTAGCGATGTAATATCCAGTTAATCTCCTGACTTTACCGGTGCTTTGCAGAGTTTCATATCCTGATGCAATGATGGCTCAATTACTGTCACACAGCTCGATGTTGCTTCTCAACTGCAAGAAGTCGAGGCTCTCACAGCAGTATGAAGGCAAATAAAAAGTGGTTCCTAATAGAAATATGCATGTGGTTACCACATGCATATTTGGCATATTTGGTATAACTGAAATGTGTGCTGGTGCACTGTTAAAATGGAGGATGTTTTGCAGGATACATTTTAAATCAGCCATATGTGGAAATCTCTGCTTCTGTTTAAAAAAAATAATGTGGTTATTTAGATCCCTGTTTCCCAAATGGACTGTCTGAACCCAAGGTGGCTGTGGAGCTTTTTGTCTTAATCAGGTGACCACATTTTTGAAATTATTTTGTTCAATTTTGTCTATTGCTTTATTCATTTTCTCTTTTTCTTGATGATTTGTTTATGTTCATTCACTTGCACCATTGTTCTGTTTGTCTTTTGTTCATTTTTGCCACTTCTTCCTGCTTTGTGTCCATCAACAATCCTTCTTCTCAGATCCAAACTTATTTGATTTGTTTTAGTCATGATGCTTTTATGAGCGATGCCTCCTTTCTGAAGTGAATATTGGACATTCCATTTTAACTTCAGTTCACAAACTTAGATCATTACTCAGTGAAAGAGTGGTGTTTTGTGCTATGCTTGAATAAAAAGGTCTGTTCTTCTGGAATGTAAGATATTGACTATTTTGCTTTGAAATGCTCTGTTAAAAACCAGGCACTCTTTTAAACAGCAGTTGGGAGGCTAATAATTTTGACCTCAACTGTAGGTCAAGCTCATTTGCCAGAGCTGATCAACAAAACAGCTGTTTTGATTGTGAGTGAATAATAACACAGAGACTGAAATATAATGTGTGCATATGAGTTCTGCTCCGTTACCATCATTGTGATAATGATGATGTAATGTTAGTGACCTCCCACAATGTTCCCTGATGTTGACTTCTGTTGTGAAAATTCTTTATTCTTTGATGTATAGCCAACAAACTTATGCTTATGCAAACATATTTCATTATCTTTAGTCTCCAGCATTTGACACCTGAATGTGATAAATTTGAACAGATAAAGGAGCAGTCCATGCTTTTTTCTGTTGAAGAAAATCAAGAAAAAGCACAATCCAATAGTTCCCGGTGGTGTCATTCATTAAAGTGAAATATATGTATATGGTGAGCTTACCAGAACCGCACACAGAGGGTGTGTCTGAGGAGGAACTGATCCCTCATAAGCAGCAGTGGTGGCTGCTTACAATGGTTCAGGATATCTTACAAGAACAAAAGACACATAGAATATCGACTCTTCCAAATGGCCACGGCTTTCTTGCATATCAAAAGACAAATTCCTTATCAAGTCCCTGTAAGAACTCAGCAGTGTGGTGCCAATTACAGGTATTAATTATGATAATTATGTTCTGTGCATAAGCAGGAATTAATTGCCCAAATTAAGTCCAAGAATTACTTCCATATCCTTTAATGATTTCACATATTTGCAGACTATAATGCTTGTCTGCAGACACAGCAGTAGAATAAACAGGAACAGCCCTCAAGTAAATTTTGTTATGTTGTGATTATAATGACTCATGACGAGAGGTTTATAAGGGAAAGAAATCCACTGATGAGTGAAGGGTCTAGAAAACTCATGTATCAAATACATACATTTTGTTTTACAGGGAGTAGTGAGGAGGACTTTTAAGTATAGCTTGAGAGTTTCTTAAACTGAGGAAAAATGGAGGAAAGACTAAGAGGATGAATGATGACTGTTAATTAAAAGACTGAAAACAAATATTGACTCTAGCAGTGAAATGAAATATTTTAAGTGAAATTTGAGAAGCTGAAAGAAACAAAATTAGTTTTCATGTTTTGAATAAACACCAAAACAATGAATGGCATCAGTTTTGTTTTTTTCTCCCATTGTCAATGGCTCAAGCCAAAAAAGAATAAAATGTCTTTGTACAACATGGATCTTTAATAAACCTATTTGTATAAATCATTTCTGTCATTAATTGTTTTCATTCTGCTTTTGTTTCAAATTCTATAAATCAAGGCTGTAAGCGAAGACTCCTGCACTGGTAAAACTAAAAACTAAACTAAACCGAAGTCATCCTCCAAACTCAAAGCATTAAAAAATGTAATGATTTCAAAACTGCAGTAATGTACATTTTGTATCTACATATAAAGTGTGGTTTATTATACACTGAACAATAATAGACAAATAATTATATATAATGTGTGAAATGCTTAATAAAATATAATTTTGTGTACTCAGTGAACTGGACGACCTTTTGAACTTTTCATGCACTGCTTGACTACAGAATATTTTAAGAATAAATACTTTCCTTAAGAAGTGCACCCGACTGGCTGTCATTCCTCTTTCTGTTAGGATATTGCTCAGCAGAAACAAGAAGTATGTGACTTGCAAGTTTCACCAAGACAGAGGTCAAACGTCTGTACCCCTACACGATGTACCCAGATGTCATTTTTGTGATATGTGACCTTTAAGAAGCTGTGAGACTGTAGTTCCTTCCTCTGAGCAGCATCTCAGAGCAACACTGTTGTCCTGTATGTTTGTTCCTTCTTTGCCAGAAGAAGGAGTTCTGAGGCCTGATCGCTGGTGTCCAGTGCTTATTCTTGCGAATTGATTATTTTCTGCTCAAGTAGTGCCGTGTATTGTGTTAAATGTTTGTGATTAGTTCTACTGATTCTGTTCATTCTCTCCACATTTCAAATTGAAAGTTTTTTTTGGACACATGCGATCAACCAATCACAGCTTTCCAGAGCTTGTGTCATACACAGCAACAGGATTGACTCCGCCTCCTCACTGAGATAAAAGCTTTGGTTTAGTCCTTGTTCAGAGTGGCTCTAAGACCTCTTTTAAATCACTCCTTGGTAGAAGTTATAATAATAATTGGATTGGATTTATATAGTGGTTTTCAAGACACCCAAAGTGCTTTACACTCAATCCATCGGTAGCTACAGCTACTCTGGGGCAGACTGATGAACACATGGCTGTGTCATCAGTCTCTCCGACCACCACCACTCATTCACCTTGGTACAAAGTGGGTGAAGTGTCTATGATTTCCCTGGTCAAACTGTTATTGCCATCATTTTGTGTGGCACTAAAAGTTGACTAATTCTGATTAAGAAAATGGTGAAGTAATAGCACCTGGATCAGAAAATCTTCAGTACTGTGTGGTGCCTTTTAGCTGACTGTCAGGTTTGTGTTCAAAAGTCTCCCCATTGTCAGCGGAAGGAAGACCAGCACAGAATAATTTGGAAAACATCACAATTATTTATTAAACACACATCAATTGAACGGAATGTGTGAAGTGATAAAAGCACATACAAAAAAACATATGAGCCCCTAACCATACTACCTCCGCTGTGCAGCAAAAGGCCTCGATCCATCTTCTGTCTCCTCTTAAATGGCATTTGCTTTTCTCCATCAGCAGTTATCTTCACAGACATGAAAGCAAAGGTGAAGTCTTGCGTGGTGTTTTTTTCTGACTCATGTATGATGCTCATCATGAGTTAGCCATATTGTCTGCTCAACACAGCATTCTTTATCTAGCTATGTTGCATAAACACTTTCTCCAAGGCACAGCTGCTTAGCGTTCTAAATATAGGACAACCTTAACATTGGTCAGTTATAATCTTAGAAACATTTATAGCCATGATGAGTTCATAGCAGCAATAAGGAATTCCTTCTTAGCAATATGCATATTGACAGGTTACTCATGCAACCATAAGCATTGTTCATCATTCTCACAGATACAGGAATAAGCATGTTACAAATGATTCATGCATTTCATAGGCATTTGTTTATCATCTTTTAGCAATAAGCATGTGTAAGTACACATGCATTATCAGTATCCCGTAAGCATTTTACGAATCACTAACACAGGTGGTTGTTTATTATTTTCCACATAACCCATTATTTTACATAAATGCTGCTTAAGCCACAGTTTAGCTTTAACACTAAACTTTCTAAGATCTGTAAGAGATTGAATTTCATTGAATTCCATCAGTGTGTTCCTGTCACCAAGGGCATGGATTTTATCTGAACATTGGGAGGGCCAAAATAAGCAATTAAAGGAGTAAAAATGAACAAAAAAAATGATAAAAATAAACAAATTAATTAAGAAAATGAGTAAGTAACAAAATAAAATAAACAGAATACTCAAGAAGATGAACAAAAATAAAGAAAATAATTAAGACAATCAACAAAAATGAAGAAAATGAATAATAAACTCAACAAAATGAACAAACTAACCAAAAAAAATGCACAAAAATGAACCAAATAGTCAAAAAATTAGTAAAATGCACCAAAACAATCAATAAAGTGAAGGAAAATGATGAAAAACACAATAAAATAAACAAAAGATAAGTAGCAAAATGAGTAAAAATGTATACAAAAACTATATGTAATAAAGAGAATGAAACAAAACAAGTGACAAAATTATCTTAAAATGAGATTTTAAGTTATTTTGTTCATTTTACTGGCGTAGGCCAACATTTACAACAGTCCAAAAAAAAAAACCAAAAAAAAAAAACAAAACGAAATAAGCAGTACAGTGGTGCCTTGGATAACGACGATAATCCGTTCCAGCGTCACGGCCTGCATCCGAATCAGTTGTTGTCCGATACGACTTTTTCCATAAAAATACATGTAAAATCAATTAATCCGTTCTGGACCCATGACAAACTCCCATTTAAAGTATATATTACACACCCGTACATGCACATTTATTCATTATTATTATTTGAAAAGGAACTTATGTCAATTA
The DNA here is from genome assembly GCA_029823295.1 of Pseudamia nigra. Taxonomy (NCBI): domain Eukaryota; kingdom Metazoa; phylum Chordata; class Actinopteri; order Kurtiformes; family Apogonidae; genus Pseudamia; species Pseudamia nigra. Next base: position 106 of record JAQQAE010020218.1, on the reverse strand, counting down.
TCTGAAACAGAATGCATGAAATTAGTTCTAAAATGATTTAAAATGACACTTACCCAAGGAGGATGAGACGGATGCAGGTAAGTAAACTTTTATTCAACACAGATTA
>JAQQAE010020217.1:0-10744 GCA_029823295.1 Pseudamia nigra | reverse complement strand
TAATGTTTATCAGTACATTACAGAAAATAATGAACTTTATCACAATATGCTAATTTTTTGAGAAGGACCTGTATGTGGCACATACAGTCCACCCAAGCCTTTCAACTGGCCCTCACTGTTTGGAAAATGTGAATGAATTTCCCAGTACTGTACTGGGATTAATGAAGTACATCGGATTCTAAAAAAACTGCCCTTTCCACATCTTGTAATATTGCACAAGTTGTCACTCAGAGAGGTGGAAGTCTCCTTACTCATAAAAGGTTCAATCAAATAAGTGAATTAGTGTTCAGTTTGCTCATGTGGATGGATGAAACTGCAATATTCACTGAATTAATTCGAGACAAATATTTCATTAAAAAGAAAACAGCAAAGAAACATGTATGAAGAGCTGCAGACAGAAGAGTAAGAAAAAAAATGTTGACAAACCGTAGAAGAGTGATGGTGCTTGCACAAAAGGAAAACCATACTTTGTCTCTATTTGTAGGATTTAAGTTCAGCATGTGATCAAAATATTATTAGACCGTGATTCCACAAGTCTGAGCTCGAAACAAAAGACGTAGACATCCACCCCCTATTTTATAGCTCATTTAGTGTCTTCAGGTTGCACATTATGATGACTCGTCTTACAGGGTCGTCCTCTCACAGAGCTCCTGCTGTTCACAGCCTCAGCCTCAGCCAGGTCCTCAGGGAGCTCAGGTTGCAGCGAAGCCACCGTGGCTCGAGGCAATTAGTGGACAAAGCGTCTCATTCTATAATGGATGATCAAAACTCTTGGCTGCGCATGTATGACAACCGATCCCTTCTTTATCCACTTCACCAGAGATGGCCCTGCCGCTGTGGCTCGGGATAATAGCTGGTGTTATGGAAGAAAGCGGGAACTGAAAGAGCACGAAGTTCTGGATGGAATATTCTCAAGACGGTACAAAATGACGGGGTTGAGCGTCTAAATGTTATGGCTTTGAGGTTTTAGTCAACGACAAGCGCATTCATGAATCATTACACAATAAAAAAAATAAATAAAAAAAAAAATCAAGACACTGGTTTTTGAGAAAACATGTAATAATTATGCACAATACAAACTGTAGTGTGAAGTTACAAATCAAAAAAAATTAGAGTTTTTGATCAATTCACTACAAAAATATATTCTAGGGAGATACTAAACCCAGCATTCTGAGAGACAGTACCAAAATATTTCCTAAATAGCAGCCAACCCCAGTTAAAACAGGCCCACAGGTACACATACATACTGTATATATTAAAACGATTTTACTACAATAGCTTACAATTACATTCCTAAATTACATTATTCTTTGCTGGTGTAAAAAAAAGTTTCATCATTTAAAAAAAAAAAACCCAATAAAAAGCTGCTACCCCAAAAATGTTCAGCAATGTGAGCTCCGCAGTAGTGGAAGTACCGATGACTGGTTATTTTTAATCATGTGATCGCAGTGGACGGACAGGGGCTGAGTTAGCAGAATGCAGGGGTAGAGTAACACCTATTCTTACTCATTTAGATAATCAACTTAAAACAAACGAACACCAGTGCAGTTTAACAAACAACTTTTCATCATCTTTTTTGCTCCAGGTCGATACTGAGTGTTCCCTTGACTATATTTCTGGTCTGCGTGGAAGCACATTTCTGCCACAAAACGTAACTGAATTTCCTTATAAAAAAGGGTCAAGGAACAAGATTCATGTACAGTTTAGATTAATATTAGTAAATGTGAATTATGGGCCGCTACATTAGCTGCATTCCATGTTATTATTCAGTTATTCATCTGGAATAAGATGTGGATTTCACACATTTCACCAACCGGTTTGGTGAAAATAAAGATGAGTAGTGTTATCAGAGGGTGGGGGTATTGGTGGCATTGAACATGGCTGTGATAAACAGAGTAGAGGAAGTAACAGTCTGTTCCTGGTTTTCAAAAACCAGCGAGTCATTTAGTCTAACAGATCCAAACTACCGGTTACTACTCGCAGCTATTTTTTCATTTTATCGGGATATTCAGCTGATCAGTCATGAGTTAAATATTTGCTACATCCCAATGTTTGTTTGTGCATTATTCCATTTAAATAAGCCTTTTTTTATTTGACACTTGAAAATATGTTTATAAAAACTACGGCTATTTTATATTGTGATAGTTATTGCAAGTGTATTTTTTGTCTTAAGGGTCTACATGCATGGCTGTTTGTATCGTGGCTACATTTTGGGCTGTGTCACCCGCCCTAAAGGACACAGCTCATGAACCAGTATGAATTAAAATGTTGGTAAAGTAAGAAAAGAACCGTTTTCATAACCAAAATTAAAAATGCAAGTGAAAAATATGTTAAAATTCAAAACCGTCATCTCAAGCCCTATATCAGAGCCAAATTTATGATACCATTTTTAAATTTTTTGAATCATAGGTTTTGTTAGGATTCTGGCAGAAATCGGCTTCCATAGAATAAATCCGATAAGCTCTTCAAATATAAAGAATAGGCACAAATCACATCAAGGTCAAACAAGATGCTGCCATCTCCATTCTATGAGCCTCTTCATTGCTACAGCTGGACGTCCACGTGGGAAGATGGACGCTGACAGAGCAGAGGCTGCTGGGAGATCATCTGAGTGAGCGTCGTCCATGGCATGTTTGAGATACTGGTCTGATGCTGTGATGGACTGCGTTCATGGTCACATGAGGAATGTGCTTCACGTGGCTTAGGGTTAAAATGGCTATGACAGTACAGTGTGAGGTCTTTAGGCACAGGTGGTGTCTCTTCCTTCGTCTGTCTTCAAAAGAGATCCATGGTGCTCAACAGCACTACTGTCGATGGCCCTCTGGGGGTCTCCCTACCAGGGGCCAATAGGAGCTCAAAGTCAGAGGGGAGGTCAGTCACTGAGGCAAGGGGTCAGGGGTCAGTAGTGGTAGTTTGTGCCAGACGTGCTGCTACAAGCTGGCTGGATGCTTCACGCACGCTTAACAGGTATTCTGTCAAGAGAGACAAGAGAAGGATGTCATTAACAAGAGAGGACAAAACTGTCAGAACTGCTTTGAACCTCACAGTAATCATCAGTTTTGTTTACCTTGATCCCACAGTCAGGATCATCCCTCAGGCTACAGCAGTCTTCACGTTATTCTCTACCAATGACCTACAGCAAGCACAGCAGCTCAATACAACATGCTCATCTTTCAGTTACAGACCAACTTAAACAGTGAGCCCACTTACATGCACACTAAAAATCCAATCGTTATCCGATTTTTCAAGTTATCGTGTAAACAGCATAATCAGATCAGATAATCAGTTATCTGGTATGAGAAATGAGATTAAACCCCTAGATTTGTCCCCAATACTACAATGTCTTTATGCATGTATTTTATTTCATTCTTTTACTTCTGTGCATGTGTCATAATAAAAAAAACAATGAAGTGAAGTGGAGGAAGACCCATCACACCAAGACCAAGGGCAGATGCTGTCATATGAAAGCTGACTTTCTCCTCATGGAATATAAATGACAGACAGCATAAATGTGTATCTTATTTATCAGCCCTATTAGCTCCCACATTAGGACAGCTAACACTAAGACTGTAAGCGTTGCCATGTTCAACAAGACCAGATGTTTTAAAAATGACAGGAAGTTTGAGTCTTTGGTCACTACGTAGATATGTAATGAACTGAAACATGTAATCCAGGGTTTTTGATTATTGCATTTCTGAAGTTTAGGTAAATGTGTCAGATCGGATTACTTGCAGTTATTGGCTTTTTATGGTCATATAAAACGGGCTCAATATCATATGGAACATACTGCAACACATTCCTTGGTAAAACATTCATCAACATTAAAAATTATACCAGGAGAAATATATATTGGCAATATCTGACTTTATAGCAATATTCAGCACAAAGTTTCACATTGCTTATGATACATAAGGAATGTGAAGCTTAAAATAAACATCCTAGAAGATGAATCCCACATGAGCTTGGCATAAAATTAAGACAACCTGGCAGTTTCACTTTGGGCATGTTTCTGTATTTATGGAGAACATCACAGAGATGCTCAACCAAGATTTTTAAACCAAATTTTAGTAATAGAAAGTGCAGAAATAAAAAATTACCAATACAGTCAAATGAAACATGATTAATCCAAAAAGAAAAACAGCCTGTTTCAATAAGTGGTTAGCAGAACAGCGCAGGTATTATTGCTCCGTTTTAGAATTTACACTATTCATCTGCTTCAAAACGCACAACTGTAATACCCTATATGCATTTATGTATATAAATGGAAAAATACATAAAACCAATTAATGTACACTCAAAAGGCAATGAAAATACCGTACAACACTCTAAATTTTGATTTATTTTTTCTCAGGACCCGAGTAGTCCAATTTGAGTTCTTAAGTGACCATTGGGGTCACAATGTGTACCTCGTTACACATGAATGATCATCATGCAACTGTGCAAGCTGTACTCATCAATCCATACCGAGTACAACATATGCGATTAGGAATTGTGCAAGTACAGTGTTTGAAATGAAGGCGTTGTCTTCCCTATATAAAGACATGATAAAACAAAAACACACAGCTGCTTTCCTGGCACAACATGGTCACCAGATTTATTGCCCACTGAGCATGTCTGGGACCAAAACTGGGATGAGCTCTTCCATCAAGAGTACCCAGAACTCAAACCAGGCAGCAACTCCAGAATGCACTACAGAGTGGCAACAACTTCCCCAAGACAACCTACTATAAGACGCTTGGTCAAGTCCATGAGATGCAATGCCTATGTGGATGTTCGAGGGGGGTCACACCCAATACTGTTCTTCTGAGTTCATTTTTAAATGTGTGTTCTGTTCATTCTTGCTGTGATTTTTCATTTTCAACTTGTGCTCGTTATGTTTAATGCATTTGTTTATTATTGTCCAAATCAGTCCATTAACACATTTAATTCAAAAGTCAACCCACATGATATATTTGAATTGTTAATATAAGAAAATAAATTTAAGTCACAAAAATATTTGAATCCAAACTGGTGTTGTGTTTTCATTGTATCCAAGTGTATGTATGCAATAATAACATACTGCCTTACTGACAAGACAAGAAATGATCAGACTTGATATAAGTGTATATTATTTTGTTATGGGATGTGGAGAAAGTTTGACATACTAGGAGAAATCCAACATCTGGTGTAAATGACATTTCAGCCCAATGAATTGCCAAGTAAACATGTCTGCAGTCTACAACAACAACAACAACCTCTCTGAATCATCAGCAGGTGATACTCACGTCTGATCTCCTTCTAATGATTTCTGGATCTCCTGAAGCACTTCTGCAAACAAAACAAGCGTAAATTATCTGTTCTCACAGAGTTTCCTACAGTTCATGAGACATCCTCTGGGGGGGGGCACACAGGACAGTCTAAAAAGAGCTGTGGGAATCATGCTCTGGTTTGATGTATGTAAACACTGACAGTTGAGTCTATGTGCTGCAAATGTGGGCGTGTCTCATGACAACGGAGGCAAAAAGCTGACATACCAGTTAGAGGCGGCACATGTTGCGTTTTACACTGAAGCAAGGCATTAGGAGTTCAATCACAATAAGAGCAGCCTCCTGTATGATCACATTCACTGAACAGGTTTAACATGTCTGTATCTTTCTACAGTACTCACTCTCATCATTCAGCAAAGCATGCTCCATAACACGTCTAGCTGCACTTTCTGGAACGCATAGGCAGCAGGCAGTCAGTCAAACAACGAGCGCATGGAAAACAGACAAGGGGTACATTAGCATACAACAAACAGAACACTACATGTGCACATGTAGAGTCTGCTCAGGCATTAGCTCATGCATGTTTTAATCAGTATTTAGGCTTCTGAATGCTGATTTACCTGCATCCTCACCGTCATGTGTGGCATTTCTGCAAGAGCAGAAAGACCAAAAAATGTCAACATAGAAGCAAATGATGACTTGGGAATACAATCAAACGAACGCAGGCTGTATAATAACCTGTGAGCAGATGAAGCGCTGTCAGTCTGTGGTTTGTGATGGCTGAAGGAGCCTGAGTGCACAGGAGCCTCCACCAGACAACGAGGCTCCACCAGACAACGGGTAGACAAAGAGAAACGTTCAAACTCAGATGGAGAGATCAAGTAGAAGCCTGAAGGAAGACACAAAACACTTAAAGCCCAAACCCCTGTGGCATAACTAGGCATCACCATTCGGTTTTCAGTAACATTAATGATACTGCAAAAGGAAAAACTACTAATTTAATGCTTCTTAAATATCAGAATACTGAAATAATTACAGGATGTAAAACACTGCATTACCCTGGCCGTGCTTGGTGAAGACACAGGAAGCGATGCCACTAACGTCCTCTTTACGGATGCAGGCGTACTGGACCTGCATCTTCACTGAGGGTAGTGACACCACGTGGATGTCGCCCTGATTGGTCAGAACCATGAGCCCACTCTCACCATAGTCTTCTGACCGGCTACTACCAAACCAGGCCACACCCACCCGCCGCACTCTGGAGCCGTCGATGGCTGTCAGCTTCAGCTTCATCTTGGCGCTCACTTTGGGCAGAGTGAAGACCTAGATCCGCACAGACAGGTCCAGTTAAACTAACACTTTTTAAAAAACAGCATCACAGCATAGAGTGCAAAAAAATGACCACTGTTGAACTTTGAAAAAAATTTTAAAAGCTGGGAAAAAAAAGGTTCTGTTTTTGTTCAACCTTAGAACGATAACATCTCAAAGATTGGATGAACACAGCAGAAGGGATTAGGAATGACAGAGTTAGGAGATCAAGGTTAGGAAAACATTTTATATTAAATGTTAGAGACAGATTTATCAGAATTTTCAGGACAGAACAAGACAGATAAATCTAACTGCAGCAGTCTTTCTTCATTAGATATAAGCATCATGTTCCTTTGTTTCCATCTCTGGTCTTCTGAATGCATTTCTGATTCCAACCTTGAACTGTTCCTCTGATACAACCAGGAGGTGGTGCGAGCTCTGCATGTCAGGGGATCGAGCCAGGTCGTGAGCCACCTCCAGGGGCTCAGGGAGTGGAGCACCGTGGCCATCCAGCACCACAATGCCGACCACAGGGGCTCGGTGCATCAGTTGGATCTCCTTGGCTGGAAGACAGAGGTCAGGACAGAAAATAAGCCTGTTAGAACAAAGAGATGGTTGCAAGTCAACCTGCAAAAACTTGCTGGATTCTACCTGGGTGTGCAGTGACCGGTTCATCCGCTCTATGCTCCATAGGAGGAAGGCGTAGCATATATGCAAACACACAGCCACCATTTGTCCCCGCCCACAATGAGGGGGTGTTATGTGAACCTATATGAAAATGAGTGCACGAATGATCAACAATACCACTTGTTTTATGATATTCATAAATACACTGTGTATGAAGATATAACTCACTGTCTGCGAGGAAGGTGTCTGCAAAGTACAGTGTCCTCACAAGACCGGTGAAAGAGTCGTCTGAGGAGCGGGCCTCAATCTTCCTCTGGACGGGAGCTAGTTCCATCTCTGCCAGCTCAGCCTCCAGTCGAGCATTCGCCTCCTGAAGCTGCTCACAGAAAACAACGATGAGCAAGAAGATGGGGAAGCAAAAAAAGTTGAGGCATGCTGTGCTTAGTCAATGACCTAACCTACAGTTGTGTGAGTAACGCAGAGAAAGTGAAGTAAATCTACCTTGGCAGCGTTGTTGACATGATGTTTCCTTAGTGAGACTCTGCTGCGGCGAATTCTTCTAAAGGACTGTCGGAGAGATTTCTTTATGCTCTTTACTCGGGACAGAGGACCCTCCATGGCAAGCTGGTCACTAGGATTTAAGGTGCACCTGCAAGACAGAAAAATGGGTTACTAAAAATGTGAAGGTCTGAAGTTGCACAAATATACACTAGAATAGGCGCTGAAAACCGTATATTTACAGATGTATTTTATCCAAATTGAGATCGTAACAAAGGGTATACACAGTCTGCCAACACACAAAAGGTCTGAAGGTTGGAAAAGGGGAAATAAACAAACTACTAGTCAGAAGAAGAAGAGTATAAAGATGGGATTTTTGAATACAACCTGGTACATCATCTGCAGTATTACATCTGTGAAACAGTAGGAGGGAAAACCTGACAGACCATATTTAGAATGTTTCCTCCTCCTTTACTCTCAGATGTCGTGGAGCTGTTTGTTGTCCAGTCACAGACTGTGACATAACATACAGTATAAAGCAGAAGATATCACAGTGCCACCAGTAAAAACTCTTTAGGGGCAATGAATTTAAAACTACATTCAATCTTCAGTGTCCTTACTTTACAAAAACATTGTTCTTCTGTTGGTAATCAAACAATCCAAAGCCGTGGCTAGTGCCAAAGGCAACCAGCTTCCATTCTGAGTGCAGGTTGAGGGCGGTGACCACAGCTGGAGGCTGACACTGAACCAGAGCGAAGGGCTGGAAGCCTGGAGGGACCAGGACTGGCTCTTCTCGCACATCCAGCCGAGTATGACCCTGACCAACAACAAATGGAGTTGTAATGGCTTAATATACAAGAACTCATCAGCAGAATAGAGAATGCTCTATGATAAGTACAGTGAGTATTCCAACTTTAGGAAAGAGTAAGGAAACTACTGAACCATTCCAGACCTTCCAGCGGAATCCCTCTTGTCCCTGCAGCAGATCAACAACTTTCGCCTCAACTGTCTGCTCTGCTGCTTCGTCATTCAGCTCCATCACCAGAATCTGAAACACCACAGAGTGTAAAACTAAGCATTGATTCTACAACACACAACTCAGACAAGCAGATGTTACTAACATGTTAGAGAACATTTTCATTTCCTGTTTGGGAATTTTTTTTTAGCTTTTTTGTTCTTTACTTAGAAAGTATATTTCAGTTGCTATTCTCACTGCTTACTGCTGTCCGTGTCTTGTCTTCATTGTGTCTTTGCATTTACAATATCTTGATAATTAACTTAATATTATACACATATTTTATTCTTATTAATACTCCATGCATGCACTATTGTTGGCATAACTGGTTTTCAAAGCTGTGTAGAACCAAATTCACTGCAAACTGTCAAACTGGAGTCCTACATTCCTCTTTGGCACTTTAAAGCATCTCAAGTTTTTATGTTTCTTGTAACAGTTTTTTGTCAATTTCTCCTCTGTTGATTTACTGTGTTTTTTTTCCTCCTGTTGGTAAATTAGTGTATATTTTTTGTTCCTCTAGTAAAATAAGATTTGAATGAGAGTACCTAAATGAATCAGCTGTGTTTATAAACATCCTCTCACCTGTCCAGCAGTGCCAGCTACAGTCAGATACCCACTGTATTTACAGAGATGGATCTTCTGGATCCCAAGTCGTGGATCATCGCTGTAGGGGTCAAAACAACCAACCTGGACAAAAATGAAGTAGACAAATTAAATAACACTGATTGTGTGTTTTATGACCTTTTCATTTTTTGAGAGCTTGAGCCAATGATGTATTAAAAGAAACATTTAATACTGACAATAATGTGTTACCTTCAGGGCTTTAGGGAGAAAGGGTTTAGGAATTCAGATGTGGCAGTACGAAGAGTCAATCATTTTCAACTTTCAGTCTCAGATTGATTAGGTTCAAGTAACAAAATACTTTATGAAGTTTAGGCAACAAATGTTCCCGGTTCAGGTTTATTAAGAACAATGGCTTGGCCTAAAATGTACCCTTTTATAGACACACAGCCTTTTTGTCAGAAAGCCCTGAGGAAATCTTCTCCCTTTGCGCCTCACCTCGTCCCCCCTTTCAGTCTGCAGACATCACATGAGCAGAGTCTCTTCCAAACCACATTATATGGTTTTGTTTGTCTTCAAGCTTTCTTTTGTTGGTTTCACTCAATTTCTTTTATTTTCCTTACAGTACTTCCTTTGAGCCAGGACTGTCACAAGTTACAAATGAGATCTACAGCTTTTGACTTTAATAAAAAGGTCTGCTGAAACACTTCACACTATTAGACGTTAAAACACTTTCCTTAATGCTCAGTGTGTTACAAACCTTTCTGAAGGGAGGCCACTCTCCCTCAGTGCCTTGGTTCATGTTGTCATTAGGGTCAGTGTCAGTGTCAAACACTCCTGCTGTACTCAACTTGTACATGGGGTACAGACAAACTCCTGAAGCGTCCCAGAAACGCACCGTTCCATCCTCATGCCTGCACACATATTGACATAACGGTTCAAGTATTCAGCAATCATTAGGAGAAATGTGCTCGGACAAGTATTAGTGAGGGTTTCTATGGACTGACCCTGTGAGCAGCAGGTCTCTCTGTGGAGGGTCTGGGGCAAGGCTTTGGCCTCCTGTTATTGGCCATGGCTGCATGGAGAGAGAGGAAATTAAAGTTCAACAAGAATACTGCTTTAAGACCGTCTGTTGAAGCAGAAATCAAAAGGAATGTGTCCATGCTCAGGAGCCAGCATACCATAAATGATGAAGTGCCTTAGAGTCTATAGAGTCTTTTGACACCAATACAGGCTAGCAGTGGCACATGTCAGTACCAACAGTGGATTCTTAAACTTCATTATAATAATAAAAATTTGAAGCTGGAAAAACTTTGATAAGTTTGGAAACCAGTTTCATTATTAGGTAATAAAAAGGCAATGTAGTCAGAATCTATCACAGTAAAAGTAATTTTATCTCACATATATACAGTATCAATCAATCAAACTTTATTTATATAGAACCAATCATAATCGCCGATTATCTCTAGGCGCTTTACAATTCAAGGCC
>JAQQAE010020216.1:0-10744 GCA_029823295.1 Pseudamia nigra | reverse complement strand
GGTTGGTTGGTTGTTTTGTTGGTTAGTTGGTTGTTCATTTGTCAGGTCGGTCAGTTGTTTGAATTGATCTTTCTTTGCTCATTTGTTTGTTCATCCATTCAGTTATTTGTTTGGTTGGTAGGTTGGTTGGTCAGTCAGTCGGTCATTTGTTTGTTCATTTTTTTGCTTATTCTTTCAGTCATTCAGGGAGTCGTTCATTGAGTCAGTCATTCAATCAGTTGGTCAATCAGTCTGTTGGTTGTTTGGTTGGTTGTTCATTTGTTTTTTGTTCATTTGCTCATTTGTGTGTTTGTTTGTTGGTCATTTGTTCAGCTGGTTGGTTTTCTCTTTGTTTGTTGGTTTTTGTTTGTTCAGTCATTCCTTTGTTAGAATCTCCAAATTCTAATAAGGTCACCCATAACCCAAGGGCCACCTCTGGTGAAAATGTCATCACAATCCATCCAGCAGTTTTTGTACAATCTTGCTAACAAACAAACAAACAAACAAACATGAAAACATCACCTCATTGGTGAAATGTAAACATTCCTGTATATTACAAAGATGGTGCTGGGTGAATAAACAGCGTTGTTGGAGGTATATGAGCTTTCTGAGTGCCTCCGGTTTGTTCACATCTTTGGTTGAATCCCCTTGGGAGGGATTCACTCTTTAAAAGGAGCTGAACGCTATCCGTGGTTCTGAAGTCCCTCCGCCTCTCTGTTTCCTGCATAACAAACGAATCCAGTGGCTGAATCAGACAGAGCTACCTGTGATTGTGATGCAAATGTTAATGGACTGTGAGGTCCTCTGATTAGCCTGATGTGGCCTAATTTCCCTCCTCCTCGTCTCTGCTCCCCAGAGAGCCCAGAGCTGCCTCTTCAACTGGCCTTTATTAAATGAAGAGTGATGCCTGGGATGTGCAGCAGTCAGACACGTGTGGGTTAAATGACAGGATGAAATGTTTGGCTCATGGACAATGGTGTAGGATTTGTTGAAACACTGAGGTGGACACGTTTAGTCGCAGTCCTCCAGGAAATTATCAGCACCTGGCTTCATTTTCTTTGTTCTGAAGAATTCTTCATGCTTCAGCTTGTGACGTATGAACAAATAATCCACAGAAGGAACAGAAAGGGCCATTCAATTGACAACATACTGAAATGAATTAACACAAATTATTAAAATAAGTAACAAAATGAACAAAACTTATCAAAAAGGGACAAAGAAACCTCCAAAATAATTGAGGAAATTGTCAGAAATGAGCAAACATAATCAACTTATTATGATCTAAAATTAACAAAATAATTTAGGAAATGAACAGAAGTGAATAAAATAATCAATAAATGAATCAGATAAAGGAATGAGTTAAAGTTCGAAAAATTAACAAAATAAGTAACCAAATAAACTAAAATGAAAAATAATGGGACAAAAGTAATCTCCTAAGCTATCAACCAAATATTCGATCAAAATAATCTAGAAACTAAAATAAATCAAGAAAATTGACAAAACAACCAAGAAAACAAAGAAAGAGCAAAATACATGAGAAAATATAATTAACACAATACCAAAGATTTGTGTTTTTTGTGTATTTTTAATTATTTTTAGGTTTTTTACTTCATTACTTTTCTTCATTTTTTTTTGCTTATTTTGCTTCATTTTAATTTATCTTGTAGCTCATATTGTTCTTCATTTTGCTCCATTGTAAGGTATTTTTAAATTTTTGTTCATTTGTAAAAAACATTATTATTTTGTTATTTTTACTTTATTCATTCATTCATTATTTTTGTTGATTTTTTTGCTTATTGTGTTTTTTGTTCAGTTTTATGAATTTCCTTTATTGTTTCATTCAGTTTGGCTTATTTTGTTCTATATTTTGTTGTTTTTTTCCATTTTACTTGACTATCTGGTTCATTTTTGCTCATTTTTTTCATTTATTTTTTTCCTTTTATTTATTTTTTTTCTCATTTTGCTCACTTTTGTTAATCTGCTTTTTTCTTTACTTTATCATTTATTTATTTGTTTACATTATTCTTATGATTGCTCATTTTGTTTCCCGTGGGTTCTTTTGGCTCATTTGTTGTATATTTTGTTCCCTTCTAATTTACTCTGTGGCTCACTTATCTTCATACAAATTTCCCGTAAAGGGATACATAAAGGTTACTCTATTCCTCTTCAATTTTCTTACTTTGATTACTTTGTGCATTTTACTCATTTTGTTGTGTCATTTAAAGTTTTTTTAATTTATTGTTCATTTTAGTCCTACTCACTGAGGTGTTGGGTCAAACATAACCGAATAGAAGTATAGTTTTCTCACCATAAATGTAACTAAGTACAAACAGTACGACTGCTCTCACTCTAGTACATTTACTCTGTTACTTGTACTCGAGTACGACCCACCTTCAGGGTGTTTCAGACGCAGACAAAAGAAAACTTCTCTTCAAATAGGGCATTTATTTGCCTCTGGGTCATGAAACAGTTGCTGTAACATATTCCTCCGCCTCCTCCTCCGCCTCCTCCTCCTCCTCCTCCTCCTCTCTGTCCCTCTGTCTCTGCTCATCATTACCTTGTCTCAGTGAAACATTAAATGGATGAGGTAATGATAGTCTACAATGAAAGACACGGGCCACTGGAGGCTTGATTTCAGACAAAAGACAAACACGACGTGTTGTGTTTGGTCGAGCAGCCTGTACATTACATTAAATATGACATATGTGCAGATCAGGGCTGAAATACGGATGCCACCTTTAATAATCTCCAAGGGCAGAGGGGTTCTGAGCATCAGGGGAATGTTTTTCCAGACATCTCCAGATCCTCGTGGAAATGTAAAGCATGGGACAAGTCATTTTCTTGCTGATTTTGTTCCTTTCTGTTCATTTTGTGGATTATTCGGATCATTGTCTTGATTATTTGGTTCTGTTTTAATACGTCTGTTCCTTATGTTGATCATCTGTTTTCAGTTTCTTTATTGATGATGTTTCAGTTTTGTTCAATTTTAAAATTTTATGCAGCACAACAAACATCAACGATTCAACTGGACACAGAAACAGAAGCATTTGCCCCCTGCAACCCTTCCCGATAAAAGATTAAATTATTTGTGTTAATTGTTTGATTATTCTGTTTGTTTTGTCAATTATTGTGCTCATTTTGTGGATTGTTTTTTCCTTTTTATTGTTTTTACTGCTTTTTTTGGTTTAGTATTGATTCATTTCTGTACAATTTGTTGATGAATTTTGTCATTTTGTGGATTGTTTTGTTCAACTTGATTCATTTTGTTGCCCTTTTTTTAATTATTGCTGATTTATTTGCTTATTTGGTTTTGTTTATTGTTCATTTCTGTCCAATTTGTGGATGACCTAGTTCATTTTGTGGATCATTTTGTTCATTTTGTTGCTTGTTGTTTTCATTATTGTTCATTTTCTTGATCGTTTGGCATTTGTTTGTTTCTGTGCAATTTGTGGGTGAAACTGATCATTTTCTGAATTATTTTGCACATATTTGTTCATTTTCTTGCTTATTTTCATTAGTGTTCACTTTCTCATTGTTTGGTTTTGTTTGTGTTTATTTTTGTCCAATTTCTGGATGGATTAGGTATCATTCTGTTCATTCTGTGGATCATTTTATTCATTATGTTCATTTTGTTGCTTAATTTTCATTACTGTTCATTTTCATTCCTGTACAAATTGTGCTTTCCTTTGTTGATTGTTGGGATCACGTTGTTGAATAAAGCAATGGACAAAATGAACAAAATAATCCAACAATTTACAAAGATGGATCCAAAAATGAACAGCGATGTCATTTCCTATGAGGCAGGTTTGGAGACTTTAAGCTGTAGTCTAAAGGAGGATTGCATTTTATTAAAGTTAGGTTAAGGAACCCTCTGCATGGATTAAACTACACCATCATTTTAAATCTCATATAATGTGTAGATCAGTTCATTTTTGCAAAAAAGTACATCATGTCATGTTTGTTACAATAATAATCAGCAAACCAGGTTAAGTCTTGTCATGAGCTTCATTTACTTTCAGAAAAACTGTGGCAGCATTGTGCAAATATTGGGCTTTTATTTTCATATTTTGAGGAGACATGGAGAGTGACTGGGATTGGAGTGGGGGTGGGGTGGAGGCTGGATGGGTGGTGGGTGTCAGTGAGGCTGAGGAGACTGCGTGAATGCGCAGAACCCTGTGGCAGCTCAACCATGTGTGTAATGTGAAAAGGAGAGCTGGCAGCAGAGGGAAAGAGAGTGTGTGTGTGTGGGGGTGTGTGGGGGGGGGTGTGTCTGTGGAAGTGGGGGTGGGTGGGTGCACTGGAGGAAATGAATTTGAGGACACAGCCATTTTCAGACTTGGCTTCTACCTTTAAAACGCAAAATAAAAGGTGGAGAGTGCACTGCTTTTGAAGGATGAAAGACTTAAAAAAAAAAAAACAAAAACAGCACAGGGATGCAGATAAAGAGCTGTTAGTGGTCCGACCACTAATCGACAGAGATCAGGATCCCCCCCGGGACGCGGCACCCTGACCCCACACTCACTGTCGGGATGAGGGTGATAAACAGAGAAAATCACTTTCCTTTCCTTTTGGAGATGAAAGATAAGGATGTGGGCGACAGAAAGTGAGGTCAGACGTGCAAAAATGTTTAAAAAGCAAGTGAATCTTGACGCTGTATTTGTACTTGACTTAACCAACATCCTTAAGCCTCTTTTTGCATTAAAGGTTCCGTACTGTGAACTTGAGTCTTTATTGGGGTTTGAGGTTTATATAAGGTTTGCAGTGTGAAATAAAAGCTGTTGAAACAGGAACTTGCTGCCTGAGCATCCACCGAACAGAAAAAAAAGCTGGAATTTTTTTAACTAATGACATCACAGGTTACACCAGTTACAGTCAAGTTAAAATGGATTAGGCCTGTCCCCATGAGCTGGTGAATTTTAAATTTTAAATGTAAGATTTAAAGGTCCCATAAAGTCTATGTGTGAAATAAAGGCAGCAAGAAGTAGGCCTGTCAAAATTAACGCGTTAATCCTGATCCAACCATTTGCATGATTAATTAGATTTAAAAATTTTAATGCAATTAACACACAATAACTCATACATCAAGGAAAGTGATGAAATCTTATGCTACATTTGACCCACGTCACTGACAACTTCTTGAGTATTTATTGCTTCTAAGTCAATTTAAATGTAAAAGTATAAGTCTTTACACATTTTGAAACAAATTATATTCGTTACTGATGAAAACAATAAAGCAAGACCCTGTGATTAATTTAGATTAATAACAAATGGGTACTAATTGTGTGTAAAAAAAAAAAAGCAAAAACATCTCAGCAGAACATAACAGAGGTTCTGTAAAGTTCTACAAAGCAGGTGGAATTTCCTTTAGTTACACAAGTTTATATTAGAAAAAAATATACATTTTAATGTAAAATAAGTAATTTTAGTCGAGTGTCTGTATCACCTTCCATCATGAGTGTTTTTGCTCCCACAAAATGAGAAACAACGAACGGGTATTAATCGTGATTAATCAAAATTAATCCACAGTGACCCTGTGATTAATCAGATTAAAAATTTTAATCGTTTGACAGCCCTAGTGAAAATATGAACTGGCTCAGCAGTACCAGTCACAACACCAGCACAAACAAGCCATTTTGAATATTTGTAACCTGTGACATCACACCAGGTGTACCAAATAGAGTCAAGCCAAGGTCCACTTGCTGCAGCCCATGAGCCAGCAGACTTCTAAAGTTTAAAACCCAAATTTTAGAACTTCACAAGTTGGAACCAATCGTAGTGAAGCTACAATCATGAGAAACTGCTCATATTCCTGTCTTTTTTTCCACCCCATGTACATTATTCTGTGTTTACAAAATATGATGGGGGTTATGTTGGGAATGGCCTGTGCTTCAACCAAAATGAGCATTTTAAGATGAAAAGTGGGCAGGTAGAACACCTCATTATGGAATCAGAGTTACACATTTACAAAAAAAAGGCCCTTGGATAAAGGGGTGACAATTAAATCACCACACCCGTTTGTTTTTTAGAGCCTTGAACAGACACAAACACATGGAACAAAAATAAAGAAAGACTGCTAGGATGTGGGACCTTTAAAATAGGCCTGAGCCTGCATTTTACAGAATGAAAAGCCTCTGCATGTGAATCAGGAGGCCTCGGATGCTGAAAAACATCCTTTGTACTATCATGATCATTTGTGGCGTGTGTGTTGTGATTGTGCTGGTGTGTACAGGAGGTTGTAAACAGTGTGTGGTGGCTGGAACCTGCTGCCTGCTGGTGTCAGGGCTGCTCTTTTCATCTGGCAGCTCCCTCCGTCAGACAGCGCCGAGCGCGGATCAGAGGAGGCTGCAGCCCGCTGATAACGGCCTCTGTCATTAACTCTTTCATTCAGTGCACGAGGAGCCATTTTCGTTTGTGACAGACAGCAGCTGTTGAAAATCGCAACGAAATGTAACGCGGCGGGGATTGTGCGTAAAAATGAGCGATTTACGGATAAACCTGTGCGTGTTTTTTGGATGTGGATAAAGCTCATGTGGCCTGGTGGGTAAAGTTGGGTCTGCAGGATGGTGCGCACCGTGTGGGAAACTGCAACAGCTTCGTTTGAATTCAATTTAATCTGATAAATATGCGGAACACGTTTTCCATCTAATTCTGAAAAGCAAATAAAGGGGGGAATGATGGGCGCTTCTTTTTAATTGGGTTTAAATTGGGGCTGTCAATATTAACGCGTTAATCCGGATTAATACATTTGCATGATTAATTAGATTCTAAATTTTAACGCTATTCACGCGTTGACGAGATTAACGCGATTAACGCATAATAACTCATACATCAAAGAAAAAGTGAAGAAATCTTATGCTACATTTGACCCACGTCGCAAGAACTTCTTTAGTATTTACTGCTTCAAAGTCAATTTAAATGTTAAAGTATAAGTCTTTACACATTTTGAAACAAATTACATTAGTTACTGATGAAAACAATGTACCTAGTGTAAAAAGAAAGCAAGTTCAAATTAGAAAAAAAAAATATTATTCTAAAGTAAGTCATTTTGAGACACTCGACTAAAATTATCACCTCCAATTAGAAAAATATATACATTTTAATGTCAAATAAGTAATTTTAGTCGAGTGTCTATATAACATTCTATCATGGGTGTTTTTGCTCCCACAAAATGAAAAACAACGAATGGATATTAATTTGATTGTGATTAATCAAAATTAACCCAGTGACCCCAGTGATTAATTTAGATGAATAACGAATGGACATTAATCGTGATTAATCGAAATAAATCCACAGTGGATTAATTTTTAATCGTTTGACAGCCCTGGTTTGAATACATTTTAAAATGGCATCATTTGAACTGATCTGATAGTTCACTTGATTTCACCCTCGTGGATTCACGACAGGCCGCTCAAGTGGAACCTTTTGTTTGACGGGTCGGTTTCTGTGCATTATGTGCCGCGTGCATCAGGTTACATTTCCTTTGAACAGACTCTGCTCGGAGCAGAGAGTAAACAGTGCAGACGCTGCTCCAGTCACTGTCTGCTCCCACTTATTCCAGCCTTTGCATCATGGCGACGCACTGTGCTGCGCAGCCCGAGGAAACAGCCTGACACGCGGGGACGCACAGCACTAGTGACGGGGCAGTGTCCACAAACTGTTTACAGCACTTTGAGCCTGGCGAGGAAAATAGCTGAATGAAAAAGAAAATCCTGCATTTAAGCCCTTTAAGGGTTGTTGAAGACTGTGCCAACAACGCAAATAAAGCCTGACAGCGGAATTAGAATTGGAAGCAGGGCTTTGGTTTGGGAGGTTTGCACAGTTTTTCAGCGCTTTGCAATTTTAAAAAGATAAAGCTCTGCAACTGTTTTAAAATATAAAACAAAAGGGTGAAAGAAAGCGAAAAATACTGGAAAAAATCGATAAACACACTTAAACGCCTTCAAAAATCTATCCTGAATAATCCCATCCTACTTGGTCATTTCGCAAATATTAAAGCCATTGGTTTCATTTAGAGTAAATCTATTTTTTTTCCTCGCGCCATGGTTCTGTCACATCCACTTCACTCACAAAGTCTATGGATGAATTAATGAATGAATAAGGATTCTGAATGAAGCAGCGGAATAAAATATATTAAACTTGAACTTTTCAAAACAAAAAAAACACTACACTTTGCAGTCCAAATAAAAATTGTGCGGTCTGAAGTTCTATATCTTACCATCACTTAGCAAAGAGCAAAATTAATTCCTGATCATCAACAAAGGCTTTTTAAAACCCGATCCGTGCCATCCCAAAAACAACTCGTTCTCACGCGCCGACTCCTCTTCTTGTCAAAATGAAATGGGTGCCAGGAGGTTTAGGTTCCTCTATATTACGGTTCTATCCTAGTTTTGTATGTTATATAATCTGCTCCAAAGAGTTTGGGTTTTCGTCAAATTCCAGCCTCCTTTTATACGCGTAAAGTTATGCAAGATTCGAGGCCCCCGGAATGTCATTGGATGTCAGGATGAGGTATGATAGTTTATGGGTAGGGGACGGGGTGGTGGGGGTACTGCAAGCACCTCCCCTAGAAATGCAGCAAATCTCTCCCGTTTTCTGGTGGTGGGGCACTGGGAGGGCTGGAGACGTGCTTTGCATTGGCAGGCTGATGAGGACACGTGTCTCTTCCCTGCCTCCCTCCCCCCTTCCGGGCTCCTCGGTACCGCATTGGCATCAGTAAAGGCACCTGAAACCCGACAACCAACTCTTGGAGACACCGCCTGATCCCTTCCAAGCCGAGAAAGCGATCTCAGAGGTCCTACACCGACCCCCGCCGCTCGCCTGCTTCGTGCGTAAAAGCTTTGCGCGCCACCGCTGAACTGCCTCCAACACTGAAAAAAGGTGTCGTCGAGCATCAGAGCGCAGTGCCAAGATGCAGAAACGGAGCAGCGACGTCTGAAGGTGACATGAACCTGGGGAGAATCAAGAGCAGGCATATACTGAACCAGGAGTGGAGATAGCAACTGAAACCCTGCGGTGTCTTTCTTTGCGTAAAATCTGCGCTTTTCTCCGTGGCTTTATCTAATGCAGAGAATCAAGAGCTGTAATCCAAAGTAGCCTCACATATTTACTCACTGGAGGACAGAAACACTCATTAGAGCTGCAGAGTCGGACGAGGAGCGAAAAATGGCGACGTTAATCAGAAGCAAGCTTTCAAATAAACTGACAAATGCGGCCACCGCTGTCTCCAACAAATCCCAGGCGAAGGTGAGCGGCATGTTCGCCAGGATGGGCTTCCAGGCCGCCACCGACGAGGAGGCTCTGGGCTTCGCCGCCTGTGACGACCTGGACTATGACCACAGGCAAGGCATGCAGATGGACATTTTGACATCGGATGAAATGGGAGGAGGAGAGGGCAGTGGACTCGGTGACGGAGGCGTGCTCGAGGGGGACAGCCACTACCAGAGGGACGGCACCGGTCCGCCGCACTCTGCCTCCAAGGACGGAGGACCCACCAACGAATTGGCTGAAGTCAAACCAAAAATCACCGCATGGGAGGCGGGTTGGAACGTGACAAACGCCATCCAGGTAAAGACGCACTTCGCGGATTGTAGAAGTGGTTGAGGCGCCTGTGACGCGGATGTGAAATTCGAGATTTAAACGCGCACCTGTGAGCGCGGAAAGGTTCATTAAAATACGCACAAAACACCAGGATCTTTCCCTTTTAAGCCACTCCTTCAACTTGAATAATGCAAGGAAAAAATATTCTGCCCTGTAACTTTCATGAAATTTCTTGAAAAACACAACTTCTTTTGATTCTGATTATATTTTCAAGCGTTTTCTTGGAGCGTTGCAGAGATTTTAGAGCAGCCAAAAGGAAAAGGGAGGGAGTTGATGTGCGTGTCCTGTTGCCCCCCTCCCTCCCTTCAGCTCAACACACACCCACGCAGACACGAATTCTTTGTCTGTATAGTAATGTCCACTGCCACTGATGCAGTGTCTGATAACTGCTCAATTCACATTCCGCGTGGCGTCACAGGAACGCGCCTGTATGGGCCAATATTAAGCATTTTTGACGGATTTGTTTCTAGTATTTAAAGATTTAAAACGTCCACGGTAAATTCACTTCAATTTATTTTTGAATTGCTACAATTCAAATAAATTCCTCCAGTGTTAACGTTTTTATGTGGAGCCTAAATAAGAGGAAAAGGTCGGCATTTAACCATTTTTCAAATTACGCACAAATAGTTTTGATTCGTGCGGAATTGATTACATTTTTTTCCTATTCACACAAAAACTATTCACACAAAAATTCATGCGCATTTCTTTTGTCCGAAATATTGTGATTATTGAGTAGTTGAGGAAATAAAGCATGGCTTTAAAGTGCGGTCAGGTTTTACTCCGGTCTGCATGTGTGCAGGGTCTGCGACAAAAATCCCTAGACGCAGTCCTTTTCATGCCTTATCAAGGCTGTGGTCACGGCGCCCATGGTGACGTCACAGTGTCTCCTCAATCCCGTGGTGACGTCAGAGGTGAGCGGGATGCGCTCAGAGCAAAGTGGAAAACCCACCACATGAAAAGCGGCAGTGACATGCAGTGAAGGAGTGGGACGCAGACTCAGGCCGCAGGCTGAAACCAAAGCAGCGTGGAAAGAACAAACACGACTCGGAATGAAATTCTACCATCAAAACGTGCTGTGCTTCATGCTTAATCCAGAAAAAAATCATCAATGACATTTTACTCATAGAAATCAGTGCTGGGGGGGGGGGGGGTGTATGTATGAAGGCTG
>JAQQAE010020215.1:0-10744 GCA_029823295.1 Pseudamia nigra | reverse complement strand
TTGTGACCCACGTGTCACAGCCCCCCCCACCTCCAATGAAGGCCTTCGTCAGACACCCGCACGTCCGTCAGAAAACCTGCAAACACACAGCGCTTCACCGCCAGCGATCGAACACCCATGGAAGTCCGGCGAAGCTGAACACACTCAGCACTTGCACAGCACAGGCGACACAACACGGAGGAGATGACTGACAATGGCCTTAGCCAATTAGGATGCAGAACACAGTGCGCGGGTTCTCCTTTAGCCAATCAGGACACAGAACACAATACGCGTTTATACACTGTATAAAAAAGTACATGAAAATTGCACTAAAAAAAAATCCACGAAACAGCGAGGCCGCGGAGGGTGAACCGCAATATAGCGAGGGACCACTGTATATCAAAGTAAAATTCCACAGTGTATGTGAGGCGTTCACATTTCCACTAGTCGTGTGTGTCTGATGCCCTGGTGACCATGAACACACTCCTTCATTTGCATCTTGTTAGTAACTCTACATTGAGATTAACGGGATAATTAGGTCTTACAGGTTTCCCACTCTTCAACTGAAATTATTTTCTCAGACATGTTTAGCTGCTACACAATGACAGAGAAATTACCACCAACACCCCCCACCCCACCTCCACACACATGTGGAATGAAATGCAGTCCACATGTGTGCTGAGCTCTGAAGCTGGATTCATGTGGGTCACAGTATAATAAATGGAGTATGGCTGCAGTCAGATGCCGAGGCTGGCAGATTGGTGCATTTTTAATTATACACAATGTTGGAGCTGCTTGTTTGTCACAAAGTCCCACTGACAAGGCAGTCCCAATAATAATCACAGCCATTGTTTGATCTGACAGTTAAGCCGTCTATTTAAGTTGCTGGTTGACGTTAAAGAATTACACACTTTCCCCTGGGCATAGAAGAACATCCTACTGTTGTCCGCCCTGCTGATACTTCTCTCCAACTAACCCAATCAAATAGTCTTGTGTGATTCCCGCATCAATTACAGCTGCTGTGGAAGTGAATTCTCCGTCAGCCTTCCAGGGAGGAACGGTGAAAACTGCACATTAAATATCTGGAGACTTCTATTGAAATATTTTAGTTCTCATTAGATCCACTCATTAAAATAAAAAGTGAATGTTTCACCATTAATCCAGGGCAGAAAGAATAATAAGGCGATTTGCTTTTAAAATTGGCAGAATGTTCAGAATGTGCTGCTGCTGAAGGATTGAGGCTTGCATTCCGTTGCAGTCTTCAAGTCTATCACCCTGTTTGCCACCTCATGACAACCACAGACCCCTTTGAGGGTGGGGTGAAAGATGGATATTAAAAATTAGGTGCCGCCTGTAGGCAAACGTGGCACAAATTAGATTTTTCTTCACCCTTTTTGATAACATGCATCTGTTTTTTTTGTGACAGCCTGAACTTTCAAATCACAGTCTGATGCTTTCAACTGACAGGGGTCATTTGCACACGCGATTCTAAATCACACCAGATTGATTTAAGAACACACATACATTGGTGTTTCTGAAAATGTAGCTTTTACTGTGTTTTGTCCTTTTGAGTCATTCCATGTCAATTCGCGAAATTTCAGAAAATCTTCCCACATGACCCCCATCAGATTTCCTGAAAGAATTCATGCTGGTGGATTCATTTCTCAATATAAAAATCTCCAAAATCTCCACGTCTTTTCTTAACGTTGCTTTTTGAATTTCCAATTTTAAGCTGAAATATCTTAAGTACTTGAGCTAGGACCTCCAAAGTGTGTATGGCAAGTATCTGGTGCTACATCTGTGCATCATTGAAATTTCAGCAGTCTAGGTCATGTGTAACATGTAGTAATAAGCCCCAAGATTCTGTCAAAATTTCAATTCGTAAGGGCCTGTACACTCATCAGGTTTTATGACAGGGGCTGATATGTTGTAGGGGGTGTCTTTTGGACTACATACATAGCTTTCTGAAAATGTGAAGTAAATAGCGTCTGAGACATTACCAATCAAAAATGAGAGAAAAAAAAAAAACATTTTCCTGCAACTTATCCAAAATCACATTCCCCTTAAAGAGTAGGTTTTGTTTGATATGCCCAAAAATTGTGATGGTGTTCTCTTTTTCCAAATATGATTTTTTTAGTTATGTTATATATTGGAATGCTAATTTTTGATTATAGGTTCACAGTAGTGATGAATGAATGAATAAATGAAACTTTATTTATAAAGCACTTTACAACAACAAAGCTGAACCAAAGTGCTGTACATTCAATGATATCATATGCGGCAACATAAAACAATATAGTTGAAAAGTATACATGTGTGGGTGGGTTATCTGCCATATAACATGCCAAATAACATTTATTTTCTTAGAACTAATTGCAGACTAGATACTACATTACTTTGATATCATTTTGATAATACTTTTTGTACAATTATGTACTGTCACATGCTTAAAATGCTCAATTTCGAACTGCAATAAAGCTTATTTTATTCATCCACACACTGACACTGAACCCTGACCCACAAAACTCCTTTCAGAGTAATGTAAAAACTTTTCTCGGTTTGGTGTGCACCCTGCTACAAAAGGTGATTTTATGCAGCGGTGGACATAAAAATATAAAGCATTAGCCTTGTGCACAAGACTTTTTAAATATTTACATATAAACAGGCTTGCTCTCGGGGGTTCTGCTGGGTCTGCTCCCTGTATAGTCTTCGGCCTTGAATTGTGAAGCGCCTACAGATAATGTGGGCTCATGACTGCAACTATACAAACACAAACTTATTCTTCCACTATTTTGAGGATGTGAACCTGGTTCTTTTTCAGGCGGCTAACTGCACGACCTCTGTGGTGTGGTGATATTTTGGATTTAATGACCCTGAGCACAGAAGTACTGTGTAAAACATGCAAAATGAAACCAAGACTGTTATGCTGATTTTTTCCCGTGTTTGAGCAGAAAATAGTCACATTCAAAATTTGTAATTTGTGCATCTTACATCAGAATGAAGCAAACAGAATCCAATCAAACTGTAGTACTGGACATTTTCATCAAATCCTGCAGCCCTTAGGAAGAGTGATCTTTTCTCAACAGTGACAGGATGATAATAAAAGAGTAAAACCTGGGTTTTATCTGCAACCCAGGACTGATTTTTTTTTGCCTTTGAACAGTCTTTTTTGGCATCTATGCACATCTCTGTACATCAGTAGAACGTCATCCTCACTCGATATCTGCTCCTAGTTTTGATCTGTTACATGGTGTAAATGAAACCATGCACAATGACTTGTGTCCAGGTTTACTTCTGTATGACAGCACACTCCATGCTGCATAATTAATTTTGTGAAATCAGGTTGGTTCAAGTCTAGTCTACAAAACAATCTGAAAAAGGCCACATCATGTCTTTCCTTACTGTACATATTTCTGTTGGCATTGTTTAACATACCTCTGTGAGGTAATTTCCATGAACACATGCCCATGACGATTAATTTCTGTGTATATGTGCCCCAATTTTAATGTTTATAATTCATATGTATACACCATGTACATATTTCCGCATATTTGTACATGTTTCATCTGTCTTAACAGCTTCAATTTGTACATCTGGATGTGTTTTACATTTCTTGCTTCATCTGTGCAGTGATTTACTTTGTTGCAAATGTAAACTCATTAAGTCAGAGGTCTCAAACTCATGCTATGGAGGCCGAGACCCTGCAGGTTTTCTATCCAACCAGTCACTAAAGCAGGTGATTTCACTGACCAGCAATCAGGGGACTGGACCTAACCAGTCAAATCTGCAGGTTGGAGAGAAAACCTGCAGGGTCTCAGCCCTCCATAGCACGAGTTTGAGACCACTGCATCCATTTCAGCCTGTGAGTATAATAGTGACAGCTATCTTTTGTCTGTTCTTCCTAAATCACAAAATGACACGAATGGCAAACTTTGCACACAATTCAACAATTTACACATAAGAACCAACAAATTTCCAACTTATGTAAAATAAAAGTTCAAAAATGGCCAAGACTTAAAATATGTGACTCATTTCAATTATGTAAAAGTTGCACAAGAATAATTCCTTTCAAAATACATCTTTTACACTAGTAGAGGGTCAGATGCTTGCTTCACCAATAACGTGCATCAAGTTTCAATTTCATTTGTATAGTGCCAACCATAATCGACGATTATCTCTAGGCGCTTCACAATTCAAGGCAGAGACCTCGTGACTATACAGAGTGCAAACTCAACAGAACCACTGAGAGCAAGACAAAGGTGATGGGGGAGGAAAACTGGAAGAGAAAAACCTCCAGCAGAACCAGCGGCTCAGGGTAGGCGGCCATCTGTTTCAACCAGTTGGGGTTAGTGACCAAAGGAGAGAAAAGAAAAGGGTAGAGATAGGACGACAAACAGCACAGACACTGGACTGGTTCACAACCAGCAAACACACAGCAAGGACATCAGGAAACCTAGAGACCTAGGGCAGAAGGAGGAAGCACAAAACTATAGGGAAGACAAGTTAGTATCACAGTATTGCAAAACAGAAAATAAAGGGGGTAGAGGGGGATTCAGAGAAAGAGAGGCAACTAGAGAGGTGAGAGATAAAGTGAGAAAAGAAAGATGGAGAGAGAAAAAATAGAGAGGTACAGGAAGAGTTAAAAAAGGAGAGAAAGAAAGAGGTAGAAAGCAGAGATCACTGTATCACTGTCCTCCAGCAGCCTAGGACTATGCAGCAGAGCTAAGGGAACACTAAGGGTTTTCCAGACATAGCCCTAACTATATGTTTTGTCAAAAAGGAAAGTCTTAACCATTGTTTTAAAACAGAGTGTCTGCATCCCACACCCACATTGGAAGTTGGTTCCACAAGAGAGGAGCTTGGTAACTGAAGACTCTGCCTTCCAGTCTAGTTCTAGAGATTCTAGGAACCACAAGTAGACCTGTACTCCAACAGCAGAGAGCTGTGATTGGTTTGTAGGGAACAATAAGGTCTTTGATATAGGATGGAGCCTTGTTGTTTAGTTTCAAGTGCATGGTTTCTTATACTGTTTTTAAAAAATTGCAAATTTACATGCATTCATCACAGTTTGTTTTACAAACACTCAAAGACAGATTTAAACCTCATCATTTCCACCATTGCAAAATCATTAAGAAACACAATGTCCCTAATCCTGACAGTTATCACATTTTTTGGACACATGGCTTGTTTACAAAGTGCTAAATGGTCTTGAATCCCCACCATTAAATCCCTGTATTCATATCAGAAATAACAGCTGTATTTACCAGAGCTCTAACATGAAGAGAATGCTGCATCAACATTGTCTGAATGCAGAGGATGGTGTGTGGCCTAAGAGGTTTTGAAACCATTTCAAGCACAATAAACTGTTTCTAATGCGCCTAATTCCTCCCTGAGAATGAACAAAGTCATTGGCCCTCATTTATCAAACAGACATAGAGACCATCTCATATCTGGGTGCACAAACTATTGTGCGCATCATTCAGTGTTGATAAATGCTGTGGCTGAAACAATCATCATTTGCATATCATGCTGCTATTTATTCTGCTCGTATCCCTTTATTTATGGCATTTGTGGAATATGACCAAGAAGAGGAACTTCACTGACCTCAAAATATAAACTATAACGTCCAGATGGATTGATGAGCCCAAACAGGGACATAAAGAAGTCACTAATCTGCAGCAGTGATTTATTTGTTTCCATCAACAAGCAAAAGACAAGCTGGCCCAATTCATACAGCCATGCCTATAATCCATATAACTGGTCTAATTATAACCTCACACCTGTGAACAGGAAGCAATGTTGTGGGGGAGGTCAGTCAGACACCTGTTTTAAAGATCCAGGAGTGCACTGCACCGGTGACTCAGGAACAGTTTAAGGCATCACAAGTGGAGGAGGAGACGCATCACAGTGGCCAACGGAACAATGGTTAAATCAGGGGTCTGCAACCTGCAGCTCCTGGGCCTCATGTGCCTCTTCAGCCCCTCCACAGTGGCTCGGACCATATTATAATAAATTAAAATGAACAAAATAAGCACCAAACCAACAAAGTGAACTAGAAAATTTTAAAAAAGACAATACAGTGGTACCCCAGATTACAAATGCTTCCAATAAAAATAAATAAATAAATAAATAAAAAATCAGATACCGAAGAAAAAAAATTGGCAAAAAATTTGAAACGCGTAACCAAAAATAAATCGGAAAACAAAAGAAGATTGACGTGTCTACACCAGGGTCACATCTGCGTCACCTCCAGGTCTCATCCGCTAAGGACCCGGTGATGACATTCTCAGTGGAATGTAAACATCCCGGCCCTTCTGATCGTATGTAAACACAAACTGAGCCCGTTTTCACTTAAAATACTGCTTCATTTTGTGTTTTTCCATCATGGGAAGAATGATAGTGGGAACAAGAAAACTCGTAATAAGATGTCGCTGTGAGATACCACGTCTTGTTTCACAGCCGGCTGTGAAACAAGACACAGCTCAGAAACAAGTCTGCCTCACCATTGGCATCTATGAATCAGCTCAACTCTTCAATGCAGAACCCGACAGCATGGTCCTGTGTGTCCTAGCCTCTGCCATCGTAAGCCAACTCCACTCCGGAGCCAGCTATGTTGCTAGTCGTAGCTAACAACAGTAGCGGTAAACAGGCCCGGCAGCTCCGGTGTCTGGAGTTGTTTACGGTCATGGACGTGTGCACTGTCCACGGACACACTACCAAGTCATAAGCCAAGATAAGAATACATTCTAAATCATTTTTAGAACTAATTTTATGCATTCCATTTCAGATAATTAACATAACTTCCTGTTCAAATAATAATAATGAATAAATGTGCAAGTACGGGTCTTTAATACATACTTTATATGGGAGTTTGTCATGGGTCCAGAACGGATTAATTGGTTTTACATGTATTTTTATGGAAAAAGTCGCTTCGGATACAGGCCTTGACGCCGGAACGGATTATCGTCGGTATCCGAGGCACCACTGTATCTCACTGCATTGAGATTTCCTTCAGTGGCCATGTTCAATTCCTTTAATCTGGCTACAATTTGGACTACGACTTTACTGTTTACTTGGACCCTGAAAACATTGATCCGACTATGATGTGTGTTTACATGCATCACACTTTTGAATGGAATAGATCATTTTAACATGCACAGAACTGTGTAACCTACCAGAAACAGTTGTAGAAGAAGTTCTTATAATATTTCTAGCATTGTATTTGTGTCGGATTCAGACCCGTTCTGTTTCACACCTGCCATGTCTTCCACTAGCTGCCATAAATGTGGACATGCATTTCGTCAGCATATAGCTGATGTCACAGACATGCTCAGTAAGGATAATTTCTACCCAAACTCTGGAAGAAGTGTTTATATGCACACCGATCGGATCATAAATTGGTATAACCTACCCGTATTGATTGAAGGAAATTTTGAGTTTGATCAGGTCAGAATATTCAGATTGGTGTGTTGAAGCATTTTTATTCTGCTCAGGCTTTTAATCTGATAACTTGTGTCCATGTATACTTAGCTAGTGATGTGAAGTTTTGTTTTGCCTGTGAGACAGATTCCACCCCACACCATCGCACTGCCCCCACTGAAAGATGTCACGCGATATGCGCAGCAGTCTGCATAGCATTCTCCACGCCGTCCACATACTTTGATCCTGCCACCCAGCTTCTGTAGTCAGAACCTTGATTCATCACTGAACATGATGTTGCAGCACATTGCTAGATTCCAGTCAGGTGGCAGTCGTACATCTGTGAGTGGCACACACCTAGAGAGTGAAAACAACAGGAGAATATTGCAGGGGATTTTGGCACTTTTTTTTTTTTTTTGGAATGCTGCCCACACATTTAGCTGTGTTGCTCATTCCACAAATGTGTGATCCTATCAAGTTGTACCTCTTTCCACCAATATAAAAAGACCATCCACATGTCTAAAGTTGTCTGATTTTGTTGGTGTACCATACTCTTCAAGTTGTTGTTTCATTGGATCAGGTCTTCTCTGCCGAACAGTCTGGAAATCAGAGAGGTTTCCGCGGGGGTGGAGGGAGTCTACGTCCTGCGTCGGCTCGTCAAAAGGACCAGGTTTGGTCCCTTTGAAGCGAAGAGGGTCTCCCACCTGGAGAGGGGGGGAGCTTTTCCTCTCAAGGTGCAACCTGATGAGTGCTGGAAACAGTAGAATCTTATCACGATGGTCTCATTTCTTTAATTTCCTTCTGTATCAAACCTGCTTAGTTGTTCCTGCTTTTCTGCAGATCTTCCAGAAAGATGGCATGGTGGTGTATTTTGACACCAGCAGCGAAGAAGACTGTAACTGGATGATGATGGTCCGACCTGCCACGAACCACAGCCACCAGAACCTGACGGCATATCAGCAGGATGATGAGGTGTATTTCAACACCTCCCAGGTACCTGCATTCATCTTAATGCAGACTCTGGCCCATAACATGGTCTCTGTAAATCCAGCAGAATTAATTTTGGGCCTGAAATATTTTGACACATCTCTTATAATATTGATTCAATTACAATATCAACACTTATTTACAGTAAGTTGTATTAATTTCACTCTCATTTAGCCATATATATATATAGCCACCATGAACCAACAAATGCATACTGCGCAACTCAATATAAAGTTATTAGCACAAACCCAGCACGTGTGTCACAGTGTATGATATTTGTGCTAACATTGCAGAGAGTAGAACTGCCACAGTTAATCTCTGTCGACTGTTAATTTAAACAAAGTTTTTTGAGAATTTAAAAAAAAAAAATAAAAAACATCATGTTACTTTTTTACCCCTCAGCTCAAAGACTAAAGGAGTACGGGCACTGCTCCAGTGGTTTGTGTGGTCAGTGCAGTAATTCTAGAGGCCTAGGGTCACCACCAAATTACAGCAAAGGTTTTGTTAGGTCAGGAACTTGGATCACATTTGAAAATGACTTTGGCCTTCAGGCACAGGTCAAATAATCTCATTTTCTTGTTAGCATGATTACTCTTAAATGAGAGGGCAAGGGTCACCAAACTTGCACAAAATGTTTACTACGCACCTTGGTCAAGTAAAAAAAAATGGGTGACCTAGACCTTGATGTAGTGGTCTAATTATTCAGGCTTTCTTGTTGCTTACTCAAATATGGAGGCTTAAGGTCACCACACTTACAGCAAAGGTGAATGTCATGGCTGGCAAGGAGGCTGAAGGGAATCACTGGTGTACTTTTTGTATGTTGTCCTGCTCTGTGACTATCTGTGTTGTTGACAAGTCAAGTTAAGTCAACTTTATTTATAAGCACACTTAAAAACAACAGATGTTGGGCCAAAGTGCTGTACAGAAATAAATAAATAGATAAAATACAAGTAATAAAGAAGTGAATTAAAAGGGGAATCAACAGCAATAAAACCAAATATTAAAAACGGTAAATGACAAACTCCAAAAAAAATGCCAAGGCTCAGTGTGGTTTAAATGCAAGAGAATAAAAGTGGGCCTTTAAACAAGTTTTAAAAGAACAAGACATTTGAAGACATCATCTTGAGCTTTGGAAAACACTTTTTTTTAACCTTTTTATAGGCCAGACATTTCGAATAGAATGATTAAATGACCATAAAAATTATTAGGTGTAGTCCATAAGATTCAAAATTCATGTAATAAATAAATCCTAACCCAGCTTCCAAGCTGTGTAAATGTCACCGATGCTGTTGTGTCTCCACCTTTGTACACAAGCCCTCTCAAACCCTTACTGCATGTCGTGATGCTGCAGTCAGCCTTCACGACGAGCTCAAGCCACACTTTCCATCCCTCTGCTTTTTGCATTTTGCTGTGTTTTGGATGGTAGCTACTACCCCAGTTAACTAAGCTAATTACATGCTCTCTTAGTGTAGCCTACTGTTGTCTGTAATGTCCATATCTAACTAGAGGACAGTAATGGACAGGTCACTGAGCACAAAAGCTAGAGACCGTTTGGCTCTGACTCAGTGCGTGAACCCAAAATGAGGCACCGAAATTTGCATAGTCATTCCATCCAGTGGATACAGCACCTGCTAGCATTGGTTCCCTATTGGTTGCAGATTTCTGTACCCATCCTTAGTCCTTTACATTTTCTTGGCAGTGTGGTTTTAATCTTAGCCTTAAATTACATTCATACATTTTAGGAAGAAATGAACAAGCCAAGACTGTCAGAAACCCATGCTAAGGTTTCAGAAGTTCTTTTTTTTCCCTACTCAAATTCTTGGTTTACTTCTAAGGACATTCTACCAGGAACAGAGCTGAGAGTCTGGTACGGTGCTTTTTATGCCAAGAAGATGGAGAAGCCCATGCTCAAACCTTTGCTTCAGCCTCCACTGCCTCCTCCAGGTGTGAAACATGATTCCATCATAATGTGATCAAAATTAAAAAGTTTGACCTGTAGTGTGGATTTGGCTGAAGTTATTTTATTTGTGCTCAGATCTGATGTCATCTTCTAAGTCGGACTGTTCGGAGAAAATTGGAGCTCACATGGCCTCAGTGACTGAAGAAAACAATAAAGGTAGGGTCATTCAAAACTACACTAATTGAAATATTAACTGTCCCCATTCATCATTTTGTTTTAATGTATGTTTTCCCCATGTTGAACAAGAGCTGGGTAATATGGGCAAAATCAGTTGGTATCAATAATTATTACCTTAAATGTTAAAACCTTATTTTATACAAGATTAAAGGCTGAAATTTGGTCCTGAGTGAAAATTGAACAAATCCAGTGATGATCCATCCATCCATTTTCTACCCCTTA
>JAQQAE010020214.1:0-10744 GCA_029823295.1 Pseudamia nigra | reverse complement strand
GGACTTGACTGGAATTAGTCCATATATAAGGCGCACCGGATTATAAGGCGCACTGTCATATTTGGACAAAATTGATGTTGTTTAGGTGCGCCTTATAATGCTGAAATTACGGTATGTTTATGTAGTTGAGCCTCCCACCACTTGGGGAGCTGTTACTTCCACTAAGATGCAGTTCCCTTTTACCAACAAGCATTTTAAATTAACAGCTCATCAGCTGTTGCATTGAGTCAGAGACCAAAAGTTTTCATACGTGATTTTTTTTGTCATTTTTACTTGTATTTTGTCATGTCTGTAGGTAATAATTTCTACCCACACTGGTCAAGTGGAACTAGGTGTTTGTGTCCTTTCAAATAACCAAAGGTCACTATGGCAGGGTTCTAAAGTACTGGAAATTATTGCATTATGTTTATGTTTTTTATACAGCAGCTCAACCTTTTTGGAAACTGATTTTTGTTGTATTTAGATCTGCAACTAACAATTGTATTACTGTTGATTAGTACTGTATGATGATTATGCTCTTGATTCATCCAGAATCGTGTCTTACAGTAAATAGTTTCTGAACATGGACATAAAACAAACATCCTCAAACTATGACATTCACTGTGATAAAAGACAAATGAAGCAGGCAAATGTTCACATCATTCACAGCTGGAATCAGAGAAGATGGACTTTTTTTTAATCACTCAAAGCAGTTGTTGGTGAGAAAAGTCATGTTCTGAAATGAAATGTGTGGCTTTAGGTTTACTGCTGTTCCATTTCCACTGCTGGTTTAGTTTTGGCATTAATATGTGATAAACTTGGGAACTATGAGTAATGCTCATCAATTTCTTTGGCAAATGACAGTGACAGTGTAAATGCAGTAAGACATTCACATCTGTCAGCTTCACTTTCCAGAAATGTTTAAAATTATTTTTTTTACTTCATCTCTTTTATTGATACACTGTCTCTTTTCTTGATTTGGATTTAACATCACTGTTGATTGTTATATGCCATTGTACTATTATTTTCTTTTATGTGTGTCTTTACATACTGTTCCTCAGTATTAAAAGTAATATGTCATTTCACAGTGGATCACATCAGTCTTCTGTCCTTTTTGGTCAATGTTGATCAACATTCTCTCCCATCATTCTCTGCTTCGTCTTCTCCTGGGTGATGACAGGACCACCTGGTGCTGTCGCTGGTTGCCAGACTCTGGATTATCCTGCATAACAATAGCCAAGGACTGTTTGGAGCAGTTCCACTTCCACGCCGCCGGGACCGAGCAGCCCCTTGCCCTTCTGAGACAGTGGCCCCGCTCCCCATTGTGTGCACATGGCTGCATCAGCGCTCTGGGATTACACTCCCCCTACACACATTCAAACTGTTAATTAACATGTCCTTGTGTTTATGAGCATCCACTGAGCCACATGGGAGTCAGCGAAGACGAAGTTTATGTTCACATTCAAACATGTGCACACATGCATTTGCAGACTTAACAAGAACACAGTCGGTAAAACAGATGGATTACGCAGATAATAAAAGAAGAAAACAGGCACTATAATACAAATGAGGACAATAAGGAAATGAAAGATTCTTTTCAGCATCATGTGGGATATGTAGGTGTACCAATACTCTAAATTGGATGATATGTATGTTTTGGATCTGTGCTTTACTAATAAACATAAGTAGTGACATGACAATGGCAATGGTGAGACGTATTGACTTTTTTTTACCATTTTGTGGAACTCTTTCATTTCATTCTGTTTTACTCTGCATTTAATGTGCATTTTTGTTCACATTCTTGACTTCTTATTTAATTTTTTTGTAATTTCTGCACATTTTGTTGCTTATTTTCCCTTCATATACTTTTTCACGGTGGTCAAGAGATGCCAGCGACAAATATTAAATTCAGACTGGCCATAAATTCAAATCGTTATGTCATTATTTTACTTCCATATTGTAGCACCCCCACACGTGAAGCTTCTGTGTCCTTGGTTGGCAATGACCTTATAAAGCTGTTAAAAGCTCTCATTTTGTAGGTGCCTTACTCATAATATGATGCATGCTGTATGAGTACATAACCTCTATTTACATGTGCTGAGATATTTCTGTAGCCTGCAGCGACAGTAACATACACATTACAGCCTTCAGGCAACCACAAGATCTCATGATAGTCTAATACATATTTCTTAGATCTCGCACTACTGTCACACTCATGACCTGACTGGAATAAACTGAAACATCTGAACCAAGAACCAAATATGTCACTCAAACTGCAGTCAGCGGCCGCAAGAGGTAAGGACACAAGGAAGGAGAATAGAAGTGTGTACAGACAGAAATCAAGAGACAGACCTATAAGAGACAAAATAAGCTTTGAAATCAGGTACAAGTATCTAAAGTGTATTGCACAGAAGCTGTTGGTGCTGACACTTCAACACTATGTTACACTGTGTTACTTTTTTTTTTTTGCATGGGGAAACGAGGCAGCTCCTCATGGTGCAGAGCTAAAAAAGCACTTTACATGCTGTTCACACAGATGGAGCTATCCTCTGTAAAAACAAAGAACAAAATGATTCTTACAAAAAGCCAATTTAGACTAAACTTATTCAGAAAAATTAGGTTTCACTGGATTTGAACTGGAGGTAGTGTTAAACATTGGGGCTGGGGCATTTTTAGTTGGACATCCCGGGGTGCTGATGGAAATTATCTTCATTTTCCGTGTCATAGTGAATTGTTAATGCATAAATTTGTTTGTGTGTAAAGGGAAAGAAAAAAATCAAGCGCAAAAACGAGACCAAATGTATTCAAAACTGACATATGTTCATTTTTATAATAAATGGAGCCACACATATATTTAACTTTTTAAATAGAAAATGGGTTGATGAATAAGAATGTGGATTATTTGTTCGTAGCAATCGCTTAAAATAACAATGCAATGAACAAAAGCGAATGAACAAAATAGAGAAAACATGAATTTAAACTTTTATTGGGGGGCACATTTTATGAATACAGAGGGGGGGTGCATCCCCTTTGAAATGTGCATTGGCAGAACTAAACATGCACTTTACATGCTGCGCTCACAGACAGAGGTTATGGATTTAAAAACAAAGAACAACATGAGTTACACTAAAACAGTCAGTTAAAATCAAACTTTTGATTAGAAAAAGTAGTTTCAGTGGATTTGGACTGGAGTTTGTCTCGCTCCTATTGATATTCAATGCTCTACTTCTCATTGTGATTGTAGTATCAAGAGGGTGCAGCTTGGAGCCAGATGTCATGGGAAGACACTATCTCCCATTTGTTATTCACACACAGAATAGAAACTGCAGGAATTAAGGGTTAATTATAGTAGTGAAAGTGAGGGAGGAGAAAGCAAGAGGTGGAGAAACAGACTAATGGACAAGCATGGAAAGTTAATTTACATCTGCTCTAACTGTGCCGAGCTGCAGCTGGTGATGAATGACAGACAGCGCTGTCACCACGAGGAGGGCGGCTAGTGGAATTTTTTTCTGCATCAGCCCTGGGATTCACGAAGAGAACACACTGGGTTACCATTATTCTTCCTAAATGCCATGCCTTGTTAGGGGAATCCTGCTTTACAAAGGCAAAAAAACAGCCCCACTCAAAAAGATGTAGATTTCATATGGGCAGAGATGACAGCCTTTGTTTTGATTCATTGTGAAATTATCTTCAAAGTCGACAAAATATCTAGTGTGTGTCATCACTGCGCCTCATTTCCAGCCAAAAAATACAATTCAGAATGTCATTTTGTCAGGCCACTAGGTTTTCATTTGGATGTTGTAAGTCATCGACTGCAGGTGAGTTTCATTTTATTCTGCAATATTAATAAATATTGTACATCACAGCAGGTGACAGAGGACTTGAAAAGAGTGAGTGTGTTGATTCAGTCTAAGATGTAATTCTCCTCTGATGTTCAGCAGAGCGTGAGACCAGTCGAGATGAGACCGGCTTCATGCAAGGCCTTGTTTGGTTTGAACACTGCATGCGTGCGCGTGTGTGTGTGGGGGGAGGGGGGCTCTTTGTTCTATATAAATGTCAGTATTAGTCAATTTGTATCTTTTTACACATGTGACCAAAAAAAGACAAAAAATAATTATTTAGATTTGCATTCATTTGATTATTATTAATATTCTGAACTTTAGTTTCAAGACGGTCAGTAAGTTTGTATTTTAAAGCTGCAGTACGTAACTTTAGGAAAATCCAGGGCAGTCTGAAAATTTTCACATCTACAGCGCTCATACTCCAACCCCCTCTGTCGGTTTCTCTTATGCACCATTCAGTGTCCAGCGACAATCATCCGAGCAGCCTCAGGTAGAAACATACCTGACCAAGACCGACAGTCATTACTTATCATATTCTAATGCTGCATTATGAAACAACAGCCTTTCACAGTTTACCTCAAAAGTAAAGAAAATGCAACAAACACATATCAGAGCAATATGAACAGACACTAAACTGTTTTAAACCATGCTGATGAGTAGAATTAGTGATAAGTAAGAACACTGATCGGTAACCGGTGACTGGTGTGTGAAGGCACTTGTGTCGCTGCCGCAGCACTCGGATCGCAGGGTGACCGGCGTGTGAGGCCTGTGTCCCGGCGTCAGGAGAGGTTCTGGTTCTGGATTGACTGAATCCAAATGTCAGTCAATCCCCCGTGTTCCATGTTAAAATGGTTCACTTTAAAACATTGCAGTCCGGCACAAAGAACGCTTCTGGAGTCTCCTTCATGAAGATAGCTTACGCACAAAACAAGGCTGAAAACCTGCATATGCTGATTCTTATGCAAACGATGGGATCTTTAAAAAACAGACTTGCTGTGAAAAGTTGCTTATTCTAACTCCCACACACTTTACCAATATAAAAGTCAAGTGTGGAGCTGATGGCAAGTTACACCAATGATAGAGGGTGTTTAAGAAAAAGATGGATCCAATTTGAAAATCACCATATCTCTGCAAACACGAACCACCCGTGAATGAAACGCTACCACATTAAAGGGCATAGAATTTTTTTAAAAACTGCCACTAGGTGGCGCTCCCAATTGGTTGCATAGGACCCAATGACTTGGTGCTACATTCTTGGCCTCCAACATCCCCAGACATTACACCCTGTGACATTTTCTTGTGGGGATTCATCAAAGACTGTGTTTTTGTGCCATTAGCGACTAATCTGGATGAATCACAAACAGGATCACGACAGCAGTGACTGGAGTGGATGAAGACACTCTGAGGGACATTTGGGAGGAATTCAACTATCATCTTGATGTTTGTGCAGCAGGTGGAGGACATATAAAGCATTTATAAAATGGATAATGAAACTTAAGAACTCACCAAACCATTTGAAACTTTTGTGTTAGTGTCCCATGTTGCCATCAAGAAATATACCAGATTGAAACTGGGTCTGTCTTTTTGAAACACCCTGTATAAATCTATATTTAAATGTTGCTGACAACATTGTCATTGCATATTATATTAACACTGCATGCCAAGTATCCATCTTGGGTAAAGTAAGACAGATAGTCACAGATTTGACATTCTATGATAAATAGCTCATAAATGGAAAGTTGTTAAGAGACAAATGATACCCCTGTCTGATGGCAGTAAGGTAGACAACAAGATACAACCGGAGTTTCATTGAAATCAGCCATCCTTCAAGACGTATGAATTATAATAATCTCCATTCTCTTTTTTCCCTAAACTAAGGGTTGTATTATTACAACAATCATGTCCATACAATGCTTCATTGTGAAGTAATTGAAACACTTTTCATGATGGCACTTTGTAGCTGGTCCCTATACACTTGTGTTCCTGTCAGTCTCATAGAGATCAATATAATTCATATCTATAGAATGACGACTGATTTCAATAAAACTCCAGTTGTATCTTGTTTTCTACTTCACTATGATCAAATCAACAATTTGCCCTTCATTGATCTCGGTTAGGTCAAATGCCTGAATATCTGTCAAACTTTACTTCAGTGTCCTCAACTGGTTTGTTCAATCCACCTCAGCTCCACTTACACTCTACTTCCATTTTGAGAGGGAGTTGGCGGCGCCACACGGTCACACCCACAGGCTCCTTGTCTGATCTGCAGAACCTCTGTTTCTCTCTATGTGAATTAAAACCACATCGAAATCTACAGGTATAAATTTGAAAAAAACTGCAAACCATGAAGTCAAACTGTTTTAATGGGACACCGATGTGGGGCATAGACTCTTTTTAATGTACAGTATTTACTATATTCAGAGCTACACCGTTAAGGCTGGATGAGGTCATCAGATGAAGTCGCATTGATTCTTCCCATTAGATTTGTCTCATCTTCCCCTACTTCCTCCCTTCCCCCAGCATCCGACCGTGTCTTCACTTGGACGAGTTGTGGCCATTGGCTGTGATAGACAGGTCATTACTCTGCACCGGGTATGCCAAATGAGCTGCCTTTTCACTGACAATGACAGAGTAAAAGAAAGAAGAAAATATTCAGATACTAATTGATTGTATGAAAATAGCTCTAGATTCCTCGGGGAATGGCAGGGCTCCATGCCCCTGTCATTTTATTGCGTATTTTCATCCTTTATTGTTAATTTTCTTGATTGTTTGACATATTTTCATACACTTAAGCAGGACGGGTACACATAGACTGGAACACAGGAAATGTTGAATTTGTGATTCTCAAAATTGGCAGGAAAATCCAGAGATGGTAAAAAAAAAATCCCTACACCCCTGACCAGTAAATGAAAGTTGAGGTGTTTCAGTGCCTTTCTTGGTATTTCCCATCCCCCGTTCACTGCTATATTTTTCATTCTGCAGCACTAACCTCTTTAGAGGATATTATGGTCCCTTGCCATCAGGAAAGCCCATTACTCCATCGACAAATCTTTATCCACAGAGGTGTAGCTTTACTTGAGCATTTTGTGTGGGTGTGTGTAAGATAATGTAACCAGAAGCTTTGCCAGTGTGGAGGGTAATGTCTGGAACAGCATCACTCCAGGCAGTGTGATGGTATCAATGTCAAAACAAAAGTGTTCACCATATGATCCATGTTCATGTACAACTGCTTTTCAATCCAACCCTATTGTTAAATAAAGCAGTGACATATGACTGTGTAAAATAAACCTATTACGTCTACAACCAGCATATTTACACCATATACCAACCATATTACATTCATCTACAGAGTTTCAGGGTTTCAAGATTAAACATGGGTTCTTTCTGGAAACTGTTTTATTTTGTGAGTTATTGCTTCATTGTGTCAATTATTTAGTTGGCTCATTTTGACTTTGGTCATTTTGTTGATTATGTTTGATTATTGTTATAGTTCTTTTTGTGCTTCATTTTGTATGGATTTGACCTGTCAAATTAAAATATTCTGCCAGCTTACACTGAACTGTTTTAAAGGACTGTTTTCATTGATTTTCTTACTGCTCATTTGTCCATCCATCCATTTTCTCCCACTGCTCATTTGTATCCCTTTTAAATTACTTTGTTTTGTTCTCGTGCCCTTCATGACAAAGGCTTTAATTCATGTACAACCCCATTTCCAAAAAAGTTGGAATGTAAATAAAATATCAATAAAAACAGAATGCAATGATTGTCACATCTCATAAAGCCATATTTTATTCCAAATAGAACATAAACAACATATCAGATGTTGAAGCTGAGACATTTTACCATTTCATGGAAAATATTAGTTCATTTGGAATGTAAATGAACTTTTGTGTTGTGTTGTAGCAACACAACAAAAAAAGTTGGAACAGGGGCAACAAAAGGCTGGAGAAGTAATTGGCACAAAACAAAAACAACTGGAGGAGCATTTAACTAATTAGGTTAACTGGTAACAGGTCAGTAACATGACTAGGGATTAAAGGAGCATTGCAGATGTAAAGATGCACAGAGGTTCAACAATCTGAGACAAACTGTTTAAAAATTGTGGAACAATTTCAGAAAAATGTTCCTCACCATAAAGTGTCTCAGACTTTAAAGATCCTCCATCTACAGTATATAATATCATCAACAGATTCAGAAAATCAGGAGGAAGGTTGAAAGTCAAAACTGGATGCTAGTGATCTTCAGGCCCTCAGGTGGAACTGCTTTAAAAACAAACATCATTCTCTACTGGAAATCACTGCACAGAAACTACTGTATGTGACACAGTTCACTGTGTAAACCACAAATACGAGTTAAACTGCATCATGTAAAGAAGAAGATATGTGAACATGATACACAAACACCACCGTCTTCTCTGGACCAAAACTGATTTTAAAGAACCTGAGACAAAATGTAAAACTGTTCTGTGGTCAGATCAATACCTCACACCATTTGAAATGACCTTTGGCCACCAGTTGTTTTTAATGTGTCTTTTGCAGTGCTTTGTTGCTCCTGTTCCAACTTTTTTGAGATGTGTTGCTGCCATCACATTCACAATGAGCTATTGTCCATGAAAAGATAACATTTCTCAGTTTCAATCTGTGATATATTCTACTGGGAATAAAATATGTGTTTATGAGATTTGCAAATGATTGCATTGTGTATGTATTTCTATGTTAGATACATCATAGAGTCCATAGATGTCTTATTAAAAGTGTCCCCTCAAAGTTCAAACTGAATCTCCACCCTGCGTATGTTTAAAACCCTCCACTAATGAAAAAGGAAATAAAGATAAATATAACTGTGTTGTTTTTCTTCCTAAACTACATTAATCGTCATGAACTATTATTTGGAACATGACATGTAGTGCCATAAAACTCTATTCCATCATTTAATAAAGAAAAATACAGAAAAACCTCACTAAATAATCATTGAATTTCTCATTTCCAGTACAAATTGTAAAAAATTTTGCAGCAGAATCAGGAAACAAAAATCTACATTCTATGCAGCGTTGATCAGTCTTCATTAATCAGTTAATTAGGACTTGTGAGAAGCCAGATAAAGGACAGGTTGGATTTTATATGTGCTCTCTGTATGTGTACAGGCTTACAACAGAGACTGCAGGAGTTTAGTGTCAGCTTGTTAGATGGCTAGTTCTTTTTTCTTTTCTCTCTCTACATGGAGCCAGATTGCACTTCACTTGAGGTAATGAAGCCACTCTGTCAAAGACCTGTGCCTCCGCCCGCCTGCCGCCCAACTCCCAATTCCTCCTCAAAGGACAATAGAACACGGTTTGAGCTGAGCTGCTGCACAATGCAGAGCTGAAGGGCAACATTCAATTTGACTTCTCACCAGAGGTTAGGATCGACCATCCCTGTCTGTAAAAATGTAATTAGAATCTATTTTTACTTTTCACTGTTTGTTATCATTTTTAAACAGCTCCATTAGAATAAAATAACTGAAGTACAGATCACATAAAGGCGTGGATGATGACTGAACATTCGGTTTTATGTCAGCACCACTCACCACACCTCTGCAGTGACAGATACGAGAAATACGCAGCAACTATGTTGAAGCATGAAAACACAAACAGAGTGGTTTCATAAAAAATTACTCAACTAGACCACTGTCAGAGTGTGATCAGAAGCAGAGGTTTTTTTCTGCTGGATGTTAATATTCCAGAATTCCAGCCATACAGAAAATTGGCAGACAGATGTTTTATAATATATGCAAAGTTGAGCCAAAGCACAGGTGTGTTTATCACAGAGTAATGTCAGATGTGTGCAACCTTTCACCCTGAAAAGACATAAATTAGCAAGATGTTTAAATTATGACACCAGAATGCAGAAACCCACTCACATTTATAGGCAGCAAGTTGGAATTTAAGACTCCCATTACTTTATTGTTCCCTTTCTAGCACGTCCTGAAAAATCACAGATTTAAATAAATATCAGACATCCGTCTGTATTAATTTACATGACTTACTCAGAACACTGTGTGCCTTATGGGTTTCAACATGGTGAGTGATCAGAGTAGAGTGCCCGAGTCCGACGGAACGGAGCTGAACTTTCCTCTTTGCTCGGGCATTGACACAATGTGCCGTGCACACAGTTTGGAGCTCAGACATTGGTCGAATGAACTGAACTTCAAAGTCAAGATGTGCACAGACAGGTACAGATTGTTTTGTTTGACTGAAACTCAGAATAACTTTTAAGTGGTCAGGTGTGAGGGAGAAGACGCTGTCTTATT
Source organism: Pseudamia nigra (assembly GCA_029823295.1). Lineage (NCBI taxonomy): Eukaryota > Metazoa > Chordata > Actinopteri > Kurtiformes > Apogonidae > Pseudamia > Pseudamia nigra. Next base: position 635 of record JAQQAE010020214.1, on the reverse strand, counting down.
GATTTTAACTCCTTGGTGACGAACATTTTATCAAAGCAGCTGCATTTTCAGAGGAACACCATTTATCACAGTCCGTCGATGTTGATCTGCCCATATTATAAACACAACATGATCATTGTTTTTTATGTGGAGCTGGTAAAAATGCCCATGTAGTAAAAGGTTTGTCAAGTGAGTTTAAGTTTTATGGATGTATTCAAACTTTCTACTATGTCTTGTGTGACGCACAGGGTTTTAGGAAAATATCCATGGCTTGAACATCAGTCACTTGTTTAAACACCAAATTCCTCATCAAGAAAACATATAAACTCTTTAGCTGATGTTTAGCATCAGCTAAAGAGTAAAGCATAAGCAGGGCGACACGGTAGTGCAGTGGGTAGCACTCGTGCCTCACAGCTAGAAGGTCCTGGGTACTTTACCTGAATAAAAGATCAGTTTAACTTAAGACTAGTGCAGTAAAAACAATATACTTGTTTTAACAATACTTTGGAAAGTTACTGATCAACTGCTTCTAATACAAAACATATAGGTCCGGATTCCAGGGGCGGGGGGAGCTGTGAAGCGGTCACTGTTGGCGGTTTCTTGTGTGTCCAGCTTCGTAGGTTGATCGTTAAAATTAAATTTGTTGTTTCTGGAGG